>PVKM010041710.1:0-13036 GCA_004027735.1 Carollia perspicillata
TAGCATAATCAATAAAATATATTTTAAAAAAGAAAAGAAATAAAATTATGGTAGGTATTTATCCATAACCAGGGTAAGTTTCAGATAATTAGTATTTTCTAAATGGGTCTAAACCAAAACACCCAACAGTCAGACTAGGGACTTCCCAAAACTGCCCAGGGAATGGAGCGTGTCCATCATCCACCTGGCAAGAACGCAACTGCCACAGCCCAACAGTCCTCTCCAAAGCGTGCCTGTTCAGATCACCAGGGACAAATGTGCTGCAAAATCCTGTAGCTGGTTCTTCAGCACTCATCTTATTTAGCCCGTCAGCAGCGTCTGGTCAAACCTTCCTTCTTTATGAAAGATTTTCTTCACTTGGCTTTCAGAATATTGTTTTCTGCCTACCTCCCACCCTGGCTGATCTTGCTCAACCTCCTTTCTGGATATTTTTCATTCCAGCCTTGAAAACGTGCATAACGCCTCAGGGTTGTCAGGCTCTTTTCTCTCTACAGTGTCAAGACTTCACATACCATCAACATTCTGATGACTCCCAAATTTTCATCTCCAGCCTGGACTACTTGCCTAAGTTCCAAACTCATTTCTAGTTGCCTACCTCACATCTCCACTTGGATACTTACCAGGTATCAATTACCTTCACATTTCAAACTTAAACTCCTGAGGTATATACCTCCCACTCCAATCTAGCAAATATCTAGTAAACACCCTAATTTACTAATCACAATAAATAATCAAACTGCTCTACCCATGTCCACCCCATCATTGTCAGTCACATCCTGGGAGCAACATGAACTGGGATGGAAGACAAGATCAAATTCAGGCCAGTACAGCCACGATTCTTGCCATTTTAGGCAGAGGCAGGCAGAAAGGGATTCCAGGAGAGGATCCTTGTGAAGATGAGAGAAAGGCAGTACAACATGGCTCACCTGCCAATTCACCCTTTCAATCAGGGACCTACCAGGTGCCAGTTACTATGTTAGACACTAGGTGCAGGTGGGGAAAAACTCACTGTGTTTTCACAACAAGCAGACAGGAAAAGTACCAGAAGGTAGAAAGAAGACTAGACTCCATATCTTCTGAGACCTCCCAGTCAAGAGGTTTTCAGTAAGCATCTATCAAAACAATTCATAGAAACTCACCACATTTTGGTAATATATAAAATGTAACTTCTCTACAGCAAAATAAACATTTTATGGCAATGCCTTTAAGAAAATGTTATACTAAGCCAATGAACGGTATGACAGAAAAACAATTTTATAATAATGATATATAATGTAACTCACAGCTTGAGATAAAGATGACAGAAAGGAAGATCATGTGGTTACCGAACCATTAAAGAACACCCTCTTGTGCAAAGTCGGCTGGGCCGGGGTGGGGAGAGTTAGATGCTAATAACAGGCCTTTACAGAAGTGTGGCTAAGGCAAGTCTGATAGGAGTTTGTTTCTACCATACACTGTGGTCAGTTATCTATTGTTTTTTTTAATTATTAGGGACTTAATTTGTATAGCCTCCAGCTTTTCAATTCCAAAATTCAAGCATATTTCAGTCATAAAATTCAAAAGCATGTTAACAAAAATAAAAGAAATTAGAAGCACTATTTGAGAAGAAGCTTATCCCATAAGATTTATATAAAACTTTTCACACGAAATGTCTTTTATTCTGTTGGACAAAAATATTTCCTATGTATGTGACCCAGAGAGAAAGCTTCTTCTGATAGAAAAATGCACATGAGCAGTAGATTTTCAATCATATGAAGGAAAGAAAGCTAATCAGAGAATTTCAAAACTTTCAAAATGAAATTACAGTATGTCCTTTTATAAAATTTACTGGTACAACAAAATCTTAAGAAAAAAATATTTCTTAAACAGATGAATTTTGTAATCCATCCCTTTTAACATAATTACCTGTATTTCAATACAAATACAGTCCTGTGTTTACACAGATAAATTAAAGCTTTTGTGATTTTATTTCATCAGAGAAAAATAGAAAAAGAAGCTTGAAATGCCTTGCATTTTAGAGAATTATGGTGGAAGATCACTTAGAAAAATATCATCCACATCAAACTACATTCCATAATTTAAAATTCTGGTGAAAACCTATTTTAAATATTTCTCTATAATTAGGTAGCAATTCTTTGAGGCCTCAACTTGAAACAACTGGGCCTGTCCTCTCCCCACCACTTCCCACCTCCCCACCACTTCCTACCACCCAGCCCAAGTTTATACTTGAGAGAATTCTAAAAATGTTCTTCTAGTTCTTCATAAAATATCTAATTAAACAAGACCGGCCATCAGTAGGTAACTAACACCTTTGCCGCCCATATGCTATATTCCTAACATGGACAACGGTGGTCCCAACGGTGATGTGCCCAATGCCACACGTTAAAAGCAGGAAGGAACCTGTGCCTCAGGCAGCCAGAGAAGGGAAGTTGAGGAACCACAGCTGTTATTAATTACATCAGGATACAGTCATCTCTGTGCATCAGAGCTGACTTGCCTAATAAATAATTCTTATTGCTTTCAACCTAGACATTCCATACTTAAAGGGGGGAGGAAATTGATTAACCTTACAGAAATCTGAGAATTCACCATTTCTTTAGAATGAAACATCTCAAAAAGAATCATATGACATTTTTTTCTTTAGAAAGAGCCAAAGAACTAAATTTGGTTCTAGAATTTTGGAGCTACTTGTTTTTTTTAAGATTTTTATTTATTTATTTTTAGAGAGAGAGGAAGGGAGGGAGGAAGAGAGGGACAGAAACATCAGTGTGTGGTTGCCTCTCACGCACCCCCAGCTGGGGACCTGGCCCACAGCCCAGGCATGTGCCCTGACTGGGAACCAAACCAGTAACTCTTTGGTTCGCAGACTGGCACTCAACTACTGAGGCACACCAGCCAGGGCTGGAGTTACTTTTTAAGAAGAGGCTTTCTAAGAAGGTGTGAACAGTACAGTAAGGAATTTAGTGACTCTAAACAAAACAGAACCCTCTTTGTTACTACAGAGTTATCTTAAAGATCTCTCTTTTAATCAAGTAAAACAGCTTTAAAATGAGTCCAGTACAGACTATCGTCCTTTAAAAACAAGCACAGCACAGTGGTCAGCCAGCACAGTCAAGAAGAAAAGTCCATTAGCTCTTCAGACCCCACAGAAAAGATCCTCAGATGTGGAAAATGAAAACATAACGGGGCAAAAGCAATAGTGGTTCAAACCGGCAGGACATGCCCTGATTTGTACCATTACTGATAATGCCAATTTCAATGGTAGATACAAATTGGCCAATTACAATGTTATGTGTGTGAGTTACTCATTTACTTGCAATATTGCTACAGTCCAGCTCTACAAATATATTCAAAATATAACTTAAGTTACCCATTCTCCTGTCACTGGAATTTTTTTGTTTTCAGCATTTTACTATTAACAATATTACCACTATGAAGTTTTTTTCTTATATCTGGGTATAAGTTTCCTCAGGACACATGTACAAAACGCCTATAGAATAGTGTAGTTTCAAACTCCAAGTAGCAATTCATCTATTAGAAGGTCAAAATCAGACATTTTTAAAAGTAAAACAGGATAGTATCAAAATGCAGTACACAAATAAAGGTTATTATTTAATTAAACTCTGCTACCCATCTATCCCAGGCTGTTTATTGGGCCAAAGTGTAGATATAGTTCTTATTATGAGTCAAGTAACAACAATCTTAAAGTCATCCCTCTAGGCAAACACTCCCTAAAAAAAGTGAATCTTATGCAGTGACAATTTCCAACTTGGTAGGACAACATGAAACTGTTTTCTTAAACAGTTATAGCAATTTATACTCCCATTAGAAGTGTACAAAACTTCCTGGTGACCCACCTGCTCACTACCTTTTGGTAATATCAGGCATAAGAATTTTTGGTCAATCTGGCAGATATTAAATAGCATCCCACGGTGATCTTCATTTGCATTTGTATCACTAAAGAGGCTGATCATCTTTTCACATGTTTACTTCCTATTTCCTTTCCTCTTGTATGAAAAATGTTTTTTTCTGTTGTGTTGCCTTATTAACTTCCAGGCTGCATGTATGACTGTATGTGCTGATCTATGTATGGATGTAGTGTGAATGAAAAAATGGCTACATACTCAACCTGACAAGCTGGGGCTGGGGGTGAGGGGAGGTGCAGGGAGGGGATGGTGGACCCTACAAACTCAGAGACCTAAAGTAACCACACAGAATGGTCTAAAATTAGAAACTTTCTAACTGAAAATGAGTAATGGTGGGTAGTCATGTCATAGACTGGTATCTTCCTCGACAAAGGTCAACCTATATCTTAACTGAACCTGTCTATTGTTTTTTGCATCTACCATAACATACTTTTAGAATGTCAGAGTAAACCCCTTTTTCCAAAACCCTCAGGGCACAATCTCCCACCACAGCACAAGACCACAGAACTCCTCACTGTTATCTTGGTCCCCAAATACCATACCTGTGTGCTGTGAACTCCGTTAATTCTCCTGTACACACCAATGAAAAAGATGTATCTATCTATCCATTTTATTTTTTACCCAACCTCAGAGATTCCCCCCTTTGCTTTCTCCCACCTCCCTAATCTACTACCACCAATGAATTCCATGTAACTCCCTTATGTCTTCCCCTTTAAATGTTATGTATAAAATAAGTGGTAAAACTGCCATTTTGCAGAGCACTTCCTCAGTTGTGTTGAGATTTCCCTTCACTGCATTCATCACCAGTTTGGCTCTTTACAGGTTTGGACATTCCTTACGTTGACAACAGATACACGCAATTCCTTTGGCAGTGCATGTTTCAATTATTTTCTTCCAGTTTGAAGCTTTTCTTTTTAATTTCTTTACAGTGTCTTTAATGAACAAATGTTCCTAAGTACAATTTAAATTTAGTAGAATTTTCAAGCTTTCCTTCTAACTGTTGCATTTTGTGTTTAAGAAATATCTCACTCTGTCAAAAGCATAAAAGTTTGTTTTACTTTATAAACATATTCAAGTCTTTCCATCCCCCAATGAGCTCCAATGCGTACTCTCTGCTGGGGTGGATCTGTGCTGGGCTCCGTATTCCACTGGACTGGTCCATTTCTATACAAAAGCCAGTAACGTACCACCCTAACTTTCATATCTTTAAATAAGTCTTCAGTGCTGATAAGGCAAGGCCTTTCATTTTCTTCTTTAGGCATGCTTGGCCATTTTGGGGCCTCGTTATGTGCAAATTCCTTACAAAATTAACACTGAGAATTTAAGTATAATTACACTGAATCTGTACATTGAATCATTTGCAAGAATCCTATTTTTGATATGGAATCTTCTTATTCAGGAAGACACTGTGTCTCCATTTAATTCTTTTCTAATGTCTTAAAATTTCATAATTTTTTTATCTAGCTTGCATATGTTTCTAAATCCATTTTTTGCTCCTACTGTAAATGGTAACATTTTGATTGATGTCTTTTGTCTGTTGCTGGTATAAAGAGAGACTATTAATTACTCTTGAATATGGATCTTATCTATCTTGTGACATTCTTTTTTTTTTCAATAATTTGTTGATCCTCTTAGATTTTTTATTAAAACAATCATACCACCTGAGAAGGACAACATTATATTTCTTCTTTTTCAATCATTCCTCTATTTCTATTTCCTGACTTTCCACAAAGACCAGGACTTTCAGAACCATTTTAAACAGAGGAGAGATAGTGGGCCTCCTGTCATTTTCCTGACTTTGGAAGACTATTTTAACATTTTACGTCTAAGAAACAGATACCTCTCATCAGGCTAAGGAAGTCCCCACCCATCTTCCTAGTCTGCCTTCAGCTTTTACTACGAACAGATTTGACATCTCTAAAATTACTTTTATTACTCTACTGAGAAAAGATGACTTTATTTTAATTGGCTAATATCATGAATTAAATTTAGTATTTTCAAATGAAAACTCTGCCCTCCTACTTCTGTTCCTGGGAAAATCCAATTTGGTCTTTTTAAAAACCTACTGGATTTTACCTGTATTCAAAAGTGAGACTGGCTCCTCTCATTCTCTTCTTCAATTGTTTTTGTCATGTTTATATGAAAGTTATCCTAGTATGAATTAGGAGTGTAGAAATGAACTCTCACTCTAATGCCCAATAGAAGAGTTTGTGTAAGACTGTAATGACTTGTTCCTTACAAACTAGGTAAAGTACCTGAAATATAAATCACTTATAGGGGTGCAACATTTTGGCATCTCTGGGCCACACTAGAAGTAGGGTTGTCTTGGACCACACATTAAATACTCAAAAAAACCCTCGTAATGTTTTAAGTAAATTTATGAGTCTGTAGTGGGCAACATTCACAGCCGTCCTGGGCCAAGTGCGGCCCGTGGGCCGTGGGTTAAATATCCCTGATTAAAACTGGGCCTGGTGCTTCTTCTGTGAAAAAAAAACTTGTAACTACTGATTCAGTTTCTTCAGTGTTTACATGAGTATTTCAGACTATGCTCTTGAGGCAGAAATTTCGCATTTATTGGCATAAAGATTTTCATGGTATTTTCAGTGGATGCCTCGAACTGCAAACAAGTACCAAATCCTGTATCTACACTATGATTTTTTCCTATACATACATACCTATTATAAAGATTAATTTATAAATTATACACAATTAAGAGATTAGCAATAAAAGTAATAATAAAACAATTATAACAATATATTATGGTAAAAGTTATGTGAATGTGGCTTCTCTCAACATATCTTTTGTAAAACACTCACCCTTCTTCTTGTGATGACGTCAGATGACACAGTGCCTATGTAATAAGAGGATGTGAAGTGAATGACACAGCACCTTGGTATTATTAGGCTACTTACAGGGTTACCTGACCAAAGCCCTGCAACACCATGACATAACCAAGATGGCCACTGAATGCCTAACCGGTGCAGAGCCTACAGAGCATGGCAACGCTGGACACGACCCCTGTCCCAGGTGGGACTGAATGAGGCGGTGCAGTATTTCATCACGCTACTCACGACGGTGCAATTTAGAATGTATGATTTCCTTATTTCTGGAATTTTCCATTTAAGATTTTTAAGAGCCTGGTTGACACAGGGTAACTGAAACCACACAAAGAGAAACTGCAGGTAAGGGGGGAACTACTCTACAACACCAAAGGTACTATCCATAAAAGAAATAATAGATATGTTGGACTTTATTAAAATGAAAAACTTATGTTCCACAAAAGACAATGTAAGAGTATGAGAAGACACACTGGAAGACAGACTGGAAGAAAACATTTGCAGAAGACACATGTGACAAACGACTATAGTCTAAAATATATAAAGAACTCTTAAAACTCAACAATAAGGAAAAAATAACTCAAACACTGGGCCAAAGACCTTAACAGATACTTCACCAAAGAAAGTATGGCAAATAAGCATATGAAAAAATATTGCATATCATATGTCATCAAGGAAATGAAAATACAAACGCAATGAGACACCACTACAAGCCTATTAGAATGGCCAAAATTTGGAACACTGACAACACCAAATGCTGATGAGGGTATGGAACAATAACAAGTTTCATTCCCTACTGCAAAATGGTATGGTATATTTACCCTGGAAGACAGACAGTTTTTTACAAAGCTAAACAGATTCTCACCATATGATCCAGCTACTGTACTCCTTGGTATTTACCCAAAGGAAGTGAAAATTTATGTCCATTCAAAAGCCTACAGACAGATTTTATACCAGCTTTATTCATAACTGCCAATACTTGGAAGCAACCAAGGCCTTTGGTAGGTGAATTGATAAACTGTAGTATATCCAAACAATGAAATACTATTCAGCATTAAAAATAAAGTATCAAGTCATACAAAAACATGGAGAAAACTAATGCATGTTATTATGTGAAAGAAGCCAATCTGAAAGGCTACAAACAGAATGATTCTAACTTACGATATTCTAGAAATGCAAAATTATGGAGACGGTAAAAGTGGTTGCCAGAGAGGGGAGAGGAGATAACAAGGCCACACACAGAGGATGTTCGGACCAGTAAAAATACTCTGTATGACACAATAATGATTGACACAAGTCATTTTCCATCTATTCAAACCCACAGAATGTCCAACACCAAGAGTGAACCCTGAAGTAAACTATGGACTTTGGGTGATTGTAATGTGTCGATGTAGGTTCATCAGTTGTAACGAATGCATCACCTGGAAGGGAGATGTTGATAATGGAGGAGGCTATGCACATGTGGAGACAGGAAGCATACGGGGAATGTTTGTACCTTCCCCTCCATTTTGATGTGAATTGAAACTACTCTAGAAAAATAAAGCCTTAAAAAAGGTTGAGTAGCTGTGACAGAGACCACAATGGCCCTGCAAAGTCCAACAGATTTACTATTTCTCCCTTTGTAAAAAAAAGTTCATCTGCAGACACGTGGTGGGCATCGGAAAGTAAAAAAAAAGTTTGCCTGCCCATGGTTTCATATATTAGATTGAGACACTTGGTTTCTACTGGCCCTTCAAAATCTCATTAAGACACCACAAAAGACAACATAAAGATTGTATGTCCATTGTAATGCTGCAATGAGAAGTATCACTAATAAATTTTGGGAACTCATGGAAGAGCAAAAGATAGACTGAATAAGGATCCACAACAAAAATTCTATAGCTACAGTCACTGAAAAGAAAATGTCACTGCAAAAACAAACAATTCTTCATTTAAAAAGTCCCAGGAAAATTCCAATTTCAGATCAATAAAATAGAAGGAGGCTCTGTAAACATTTAAAATTGTAATGTTTACAATTGGCCCAGTCTTAGCCACTCCTCCTAGCACATGTAAAAGTTACAAGAAAGCATCAATTTCATTGCCAAAATCAAGCTCTCCGACCAGTATGGAAAGCAAGCCCATGCCCTTCCTCAGGAGGCTCTGACCATGAGGCTGACACTACAGAGAGACGCAGAGAAAAGCCTCTGCTAACATTAGCACAGGATAAAAGGGGGCAGAAAGATGATAACGACTGTTCTTGAAAGCAAAACACATACATTTTAAAACTTAGGTCTAAAAAAAAATTACCAGTAAACAACAATAACAAAACCACACAAGACTCCCAAAGATGCTACATGGTCAAATTCTACCAATCCTTCAAATAACAGAGGATTCCCATATAGCACCAAAAAAGATGGAAATGGAAAGCTTCTCACTGCATTCTGTGAGGCCTGTACATACAATATGACCTGGATAGCAAGCCAGAGGAGGATTAACACAAAAGCCAAATTAGAAGATCAATCTTGCTTATAATTATTCCAAAATATATAAGATTGAATCCAATGTAATAAAAACCACTATAACACCAACCACAATGACCAGCTAGGGCTTATTCTAGTAATGGAAGGCCAGAGCAGTTGAAATAGAAGAAAATTCCCTGAACTTGATAAATAGTGCTAGCAAATATTAAAAAGTAATAATCAAAGTCAAATAAAGATAAGGATAAACACACTTCAACAAGTGAATAGTGTACCAAGGGCCTTAGACAATGTGAAAATATATGAAAAATATATAAGATTAAAATGTTGAGAAAGAAAAAAACTGTATTATTTATAAACACTAAACTTTTCATCTGGAAAACAACAGAAAATTACCTGGAGAAAAACAATAGTACAAGTAATTAGAAGGCTGGCATGATACAAAATAAGTACATGAAATTGAACAGCTTTCCTACAGAACTACAATAATCAGACATCAACAGAAATGGGGAAGGAAGGATCCAATCCAAAGGTATTTAATACCATATGATCTCACCTTTAACAGGAACCTAAGCAACAAAACAAACAAGCAAGCAAAATATAACCAAAGACATTGAAATAGAAAACAGGCTGACAGTAACCAGAGGGGAGAGGGGAAGGAATTTCAGGGGAAAAAGGGAAGGGATAACAGGAACAAGTATAAAGGACACATGGACAAAAACTAAGGGAGGTGGAAATAGGAGGGAGGTGGGGAGCACTGGGGGGTGGTCTGGGATGGGAGTAAAAGACAGAAAACTGTACTTGAACAACAATTAAAATCATTTTTTTTAAAAAAAGGTATTTATATAAATGTTGTAAAATAGCCAGGAATAAATCTGAGGAGAAAAAAGACAAGACCAAGGCCAAATAAATAAATAAATATTAAATAATGCTATAAAAAAGAGATGAAGGATGTGAAAGGCACTTTACAGAACAAGAAAGGCAAGTCTAAACTAAAAAGATAAAGCCTGACACAACATCTGGGGAAATGCAAATTAAAATGCTAAGATGTCTTTTTTTTAACTATGGACAATTTTTAAAACAGAAACATGAAATGCTGGCAGGACATGAGGAAACAAGTATTGTCATATAATTGATGGGAAGATAAACTATTGCAATCTTTTTGAAATATAACCTAGTAGGCTTATTACAACATTCAGTCAACACATGATATTTAGAACTGTAATTCCCTGTTTAAGAATCTAT
Source organism: Carollia perspicillata (assembly GCA_004027735.1). Lineage (NCBI taxonomy): Eukaryota > Metazoa > Chordata > Mammalia > Chiroptera > Phyllostomidae > Carollia > Carollia perspicillata. The sequence goes on from PVKM010041710.1 coordinate 10,465, forward strand.
GCTATAAATACACATACTAATGATATGAAAGACTTGTTACAAAGATATTCATCGCTTGTTTATAAAGAACCAAAAAAATACCCAAATGTTCATTAATGAAGAGATAACTTTCAAAAAGAAAATTTAAAATTATGGATGACATTATGCTATTAAGTACTATTCAGCAGTATATAAACAGTATTAATAAAATAGATTGACATGTACTGAGATATTATACAAAATATTACACAAAAGTCTGCAATTCTATGGAAATAGTACAATCCTATTTATGTAAAAAAACAAAAAAAATCCAAGTCATAAATACATTTGTGTGTAAAATTATGTAAGAAATGTAAGCCCTTGAAGTCAAAGGCTTATGCCAAATTACTCTTCATTTTGTAACACTTTTCCTTATATGCCATGTCATCATACATAGAAGGTCTCTTTATAAAACATTCTTCACAAATTTTCAAATCAAATATATTATATGCTACTTTACAACAACCAGTTATAGGTCACAGTGATCTAATTATATAAGTATTCTGGCCAAATTTTATATATACAGACTATGCAACTTTTTAAAACTGATATTTAAAGTCATCTTCAGCATGATAAAAGAAGAATTTAATTGTGCTTACCGATTTCATTAATCACTGCTCTTATTTTGGAGACAAAAGGACCAACTTCACTGGAATTCATTTTGACTCTTTCCTTAAGATCAGCACCTGCAAATGATTTTATTTACAAATGTAATCTAGTTATGAACAAAATTTTAATGCAATATTTTGAAATTTTTAAATTCATATATAACATTAAGAGTAACTGAATTTATATGTTGAAGGAATTATATTACCTAAGTTTTCCTTCTCAAAGACAAGCATTAGGAAGAATAACATATTTGTTTGTTCATATACCTACTGTGTGCTTAATTTAGTGGTTCTCAAACTCTGTTGCCTTAAAGCCCCTTCAAACTCTTAGAGGAAGAGATTCTGTTTAGATTATATATACTGATAGTTACTCTATTTGAAAGTGAAACTACAAATTTTTAAAATATATATCCATTTAATAACACAAATAAACCCATTCATGTTAACATAAATAACTATAGATTGATGCCACTTTCTTGGTTCTTGCAAACATGTCGGCAATTTTATCCACCATTGTTTTTGCCCCCATCAATGCAAATGTCCACATGGTAAATAGGGCAAATCAGGCCTTCTCTACCAGGGAAATCATTTCATGGGTAATTGCTCTGGGGACTACAGATAGCATTTGAGAATCATTGGCTTTAAAGTACAAACACACTGACAATTTCATAATCATGGAATCATAACTTTGGAACAGAGAATAATAAACAAAGAACTATTAAGGAACCATTTACTCTGTGGTTCAGTAAAAACATTCTGTTTAATAAAATTAAACTATCTAAGAAGGGTAGGTCCCCATTTAAATAAATGGATAAACAGAAAATGTAAAATTAGAGCATAGAGGGAATACACTCAGGTACTTACTCTCTTATTAGTCCATTTTAAATTAATCACAGCAACAATAAAAAAAATGGCCCAAATGAAAGAAGAGATCGAAGCTCCAGAAAAAACACCACTAAGCAACAAAGAGACAGCCAATCTATCAGACGCACAGTTCAAAACACTGGTAATCAGGATGCTCACAGAACTGGTTCAATATAGTCACAAATTAGAGGAAAAAATGAAGGCTATGAAAAGTGAAATAAAGGAAAATGAACAGGGAACCAACAGTGATGGGAAGGAAACTGGGACTCGAATCAATGGTTTGGAGCAGAAGGAAGAAAGAAACATCCAACCAGAACAGAAGAAACAAGAATTCAAAAAAATGAGGAAAGGCTTAGGAACCTCCAGGACATCTTTAACTTTCCAACATCCAAATCACAGGGGTGCCAGATGGAGAAGAGGAAAAACAAGAAATTGAAAACTTATTTGAACAAATAATGAAAGAGATTGTCCCCAATCTGGCAAAGGAAACAGACTTTCAGAAAGTCCAGGAAGCTCAGAGAGTCCCAAAGAAGGTGGACCCAAGGAGAAACACACCAAGGCACATCATAAATTACCCAAGATAAAAGATAAGGAGAGAATCTTAAAAGTAGCAAGAGAAAAAGAGAAAATTACTTACAAAGGAGTCCCCATTAGACTATCAGTTGATTTCTCAAAAGACACCTGGCGGGCAAGAAAGGGCTGGAAAGAAGTATTCGAAGTCATGAAAGGCAAGGACCTACAACCCAGATTATTCTCTCCAGCAAAACTATCATTTAGAATGGGAGGGCAGATAAACTGCTTCCCAGATAAGGTTAAGTTAAAGGAGTTCATCATCACCCAGTCCTTATTATAGGAAATGTTAAAGGGACTTGTGTAAGACAAAAAAGACAAAAAAATATGAATAGTAAAATGACAACAAACTAACAGCTATTAACAAGGAACCTAAAAACAAAAACAAACGAAGCAAACAACTAGAACAGGAACAGAATCACAGAAATGGAGATCACATGGAGGGTTTACAGCAGGGGAGTGGGAGGGGGAGAGAGGAAGAAAAGCTACAGAGAATAAGTAGCATAAATGGT
>PVKM010041711.1:0-13035 GCA_004027735.1 Carollia perspicillata
TTCTACTCTTTCATATTTGATTTTATTTATTTGGGTCCTCTATTATTCTTGATGAGTCTGGTTAAACATTTGTCAATCTTGTTTTTATTTCAATCTTCTTGAATTTATTGACTTATTTTGTGTTGTAACAAGTGGGCTATCCTGATAATGTTTCCTGTGCAGTTGAGAAGAGTACATTCTACTGCTTTGGGATGAAATGTTCTGTAAATATCAATTAAATCCATCTGATCTTGTGTGTCATTTAAGATTGCTGGAGCTTTTGATTTTCTGTCTGGAAGACCTATACTTTAATGTTAGTTGGGGAGTTAAAATCCCCTCGTAACACTATATTGCTATCAATGTTTTCCTGAATGTACACCAAGATTTTCTTTATATATTTAAATGCTTCTATGTTGACTGCATATATATTTACAAAGGTTATATCCTTTTGTTAAATTGACCTCTTTATTAATATGTAGTGTTTGTCTTTGGTTATGGCATTGTTTTAAGTCCATTTTTTAAAAATAGGTATTGCTAACCCAGCTGTTGTTTGTTTCCATTTGCATGGATTATTTTTCCACCTCTTCTATTTCAGTTTGTATGTTTCTTTTGTTCTGAGGTGGGTCTCTTGTATACAGCATCAGTATCAATCATGATTTCTTATCCATTCAGCTATCCTATGCCTTTTGATTGAAGCATTCATTATTTATTGACTTTTTATTCTTTATACTTGTGTTTCTCTCTCTCATATATATGAGAAAATACATATATATTTTTCTTCTTCTTCTCTTTTCCCTCCTTTTCTTCTCCCTTCCCCTCCCCCCTCCACCTCCTCTTACCCTTTCTTCTTTTTCTCCTTCTCTCTTGCCTTGTCCTTCTTCTTCTTTTTCTTCTCCTGGAAGGCCATTTAATATTTTTTTGCAATATAAATTTGGTGGTAACAAACTCCTTTAGCTATTTTTCTAGTCCAAGAAGCTTTTTATTTTATCTTCAATTTTAAATGGTAGCCTTGCTGGATAGAGTAGTCTTGGTTGTAGGTCCTTGCTTTTCATCACTTTGAATATTTATGCCAATTTCTGCTGGCCTGAAGTGTTTCTGTTGTGAAATAAGCTGGAAGCCTTATGGGAACTCCCTGAGAGGTAACTAACTGGCTCTCTCTTGCTGCTTTTAAGATGCTCTCTCTCTTTTTTAACATTTGTAGTTTTATATGATGTGTCTTGGGGTGGACCTCTTTAGGTTCATCTTGTTTGAGACTCTCTGTCCTTTTTAGACTTGTGTGTATTTTTCCTTCACCAGGTTAGGAAAGTTTTCAGTCATTATTTTCTCAAATAGGTTTTTGATCCTTTGCTCTCTCTTTTTCTTTTGGTACTTCTATGAAGCAGGTGTTATCCTTCATGTTGTCCATAAGGTTCCTTAAACTATTTTCATTTTTAAAATTCTTTCTTCTTTTTGCTCTTCTAATTGGGTATATTTTTCTAATTTGTTTTTTTAATCACTGATTCAATCCTCTGCTTCATCCAACCTATCTTTTTTTCTTTCCAGTATATTCTTCATTTCAGATATTGTATTCTTCATTTTTTACTATTTCTTTTTATGGTTTATATGCCCTTTTTCATGCTGTTGTGTATCATTAAACCCATTGTTTTGAACTCAGTATCTGAGGAATTACTTGCCTCCATGTCATTTAGCTCTTTTTCTGGAGATTTCCCCTGTTCTTTCTTTTTGGGTATTTTTTTTGTCTCTCCATTTTGGCTACCTCTTTGTGTTTGTTTCTATGTATTAGACAGATCTGTGATAACTTCTAATCTCATGGGTTAGCCTTATGTAGTAGGTATTCTGTAAGATCCAGGAGTGGGTCAGTCTCTGTGATCACCTAATTGGGTGCTCTGGGAGTGTTCCTTGTGTAGGCTATGTTGGCTCTCCTGTTGTAACTGAGTCTTGATTGCTATTGGCCCATTCATGCATGCAACAGACCCTCAGAGTCACTGGCTGTAAGGCTAAATCCCAACCATGATATGTAGACTGCTGTGCTGCTGTTGACCATATGAAGTAGAATTTGCATTAGCCAGGTTTGATACCTGCCAAATCTCCCTTTGGATATGCTGCTTGTGAGCTTATTGGATTCTGCTGTGATGTTGCCTGAATCTGGCCAATGAGTTGTTGGTTCTGCAGTTCTTGGGGTGGGGGGGGATAGTGGTGAATGCCAATGTAAAAACCTGCCTGTGACTTGCCCTGGCAACCTGTTTGATTGTATAGGTGATCCACAGTTCGTGGCTTCCTGTGCTGGGCCTGGGTGCATGTGAGAAGGACTGAGTTATGTGTCAAGTCTGGCTTTTACCAGCACCAGGCCAGGGGACAGGTCAGGAAAAGTCCCAAGGCACCCTGAGATCTGCTTCTGCCTGCCTCACCCTGCCTCCACCTGCCAGCTGCCTATTACACTTAATCAGTGAAAGTACCTCTCTTGGTACTTAAGTTGCATGAGGTAGGTTCACAATGAGTCACTAGGTAAGGGTGAGAGGTGTTCACCAGATTGATACATGTTCAAACTTGGTGCCAGTCCTGGGTTTGAGGGCACTCAGCAAATATTTCCAGGTATACCAAGTGTAGCTGTTGCCCGCTGTGTGCTCACACACCTTTGTGTTGGGGTGGTGTCTCAGAGAGTCCTCAGGGTAAGGCCAGCAGAGTCAGGCCCCAAACAAGCAAGATTCAGCCACATAAAGGGAGGGCTCTGCTCTGGTCAGGCATGCAAAGGAAAAATGTCTCTCATTCAAAAGACATATACCTCAGTCTGTTTCAGATTATGTCTGGAGGAGACAGAGCCTAGGAGTGTGACTACCAGGAGTAGGGAAGATGGGGCTAGAGGATCTCCTATGATAGAGAGGTACTGGTCAGTCCTTGGGGAGGGTGAGGGGTGTGATTCTTGCTCCAGAGCCACACTTCTCAGTCTGTGCTGGGTTTTTCCCAGACTTTGGCAGGTCAGAGCTACTAGCTAGAATCAGGCAGGTAGGACCTCTGGAGCCCAGAGGGCGAGTCTTCCAGGAGCCCAGAAGATGATTCTAGGGATGTCTCATGAGGTGGAGGCACCAGTCCGGTTCACAAGAAAGTGAGGGAAATGGCCCTTGCCCCAAAGCCATACCACTCAGTCACCGATGCCCCCTGAGTCTGCCCAGAGCTCTACTTGATGGCCAAAGCAGATGACTCCTCAGCAGGGCATAAGCTCCCCTAGGGTGGAGTGAGAGGAAGTCTAGACTGTAGGGCTATTGCTTTCCCCCTGGCTGATATTGCAGTAAGGGGATTTCTACAACCAAGAAAGATGGCATTTTTGATATGGAAGAATGACTGAGCACCAGGATCCTGACAGCTGTCACTTCAGCTCTAACCCCAGAGCCACAAACCCCAGACTCTTCTCACATTGCTCTAATACACTTTATCCTCCCTCCACAGTAACACAAGGTGAATGACAATTAATGAAATTTTGTGCACTGGCCCTTTAAGAGGATGCCAGTGTCTCTAGTTGACCCTGGTCTCTTGCTGATGAACAACAACCTCACTGCTTTTCACAGTCAAATATTATGCTGGTGCTTCTTTCCAGATATGGTGTTCTGGGCTGGGGAGCTTGGCTTGCAGTTTAATTCTAAGCATCTCAGGGAGAACTCCCTGCAGCTGAGATATCCCGTGGGAACCTGGGCCATGGTCACTTGGAGTGCAGCCAACCCTATTTGCATCTTCACCTTCCTACCAGTTTAGATGTGTCTTTTTCTGTAAATCCTTGGTTACAAGGCTTCTATTCAACTAGTTTTCAGTTGGTTATTCAGGGTAATTATCCTATAATTTAGTTGTAATTCCATTTGGGTCCTAGGAGGGGGTGAGTGTAGCTCCATCTACTCTGCCGCCATCTTGAATTCCCTTAAACTGACTTTTTAATCACTTCTAATAAAATATCTTGTCTTATGCCTTCTTTATATTATATCAATATAAATACATTCATTTTTATTGGAAGTTGTATGATATTTCATTTTTCTATCTTTTTTATCTTCATGCTACCTTTACCCTTATATATAAATGGTTGTATTAAGAGCCTGTAATTGCTTCTTTTACTCCGTTTGTTAATCTTCACTTTAATGTAATTACTGATATAATTGGAATTAAGTCTACCATCCTGTTTTTTTTTATTTGTGTTATGATGCCACTCTGACTACTTGCTGAGCATTCTCCTCTCACCTCCTTTTCAGATGTTGAATGTCAATATTTACCACACACAAACAACAGTCATAGTAATTTAAATGTTAAATATCTGTTACTCAATCAGCTATATGTAAAGCAAGGGACAGCATGGATAAGGGATGGAGTTCAATAGCAAAAGCTGTCTCTGAAGACTGTCTGAGAAAAAGAGAGAGAGCGCCAGTCTGGGCGGCAAATACATATAGGACAAGAGCCCCAGAATGAGATTTTCTTTCTTTCTTTATTTTATTTTAATTATTGCTCAGGCACAGTTTTCTGTCTTCTACTCCCATGCCAGCCCACTCCCCCAGTGCTCCCCACCTCCCTCCCATTTCCACTCCCCTTAGTTTTTGTCCCTGTGTCCTTTATACTTGTTCCTGTAAACCCTTCCCCTTTACCCCTGAAATTCCCTCCCCTCTCCCCTCTGGTCACTGTCAGCCTGTGAGATTTTCAAATGATGCCAGGGAATGTCTAATTTCAGGCAGCTTATTCCAGTCTGGGGGGTGGGGTCCAAATGGGCATGGCTGTGTGCTTTGCATGCAGCTAATTAAGGTGCAGCAGAAGTAAGATTTACACCTCATTTCATGGTGCCTACCCTGTAAACTCAGATGGCTGCTGTCCACTTTCACATTTCTCTGACAGGTGTTCAATGACTGACTTAAATGGTTTGATTTAATAGCTGAAGTACAAATTTTCTGAGTGACTCAATTCTATTTCTCCACCTTTTGTACCTGTTGTTTTTTGTTGCCTTATTGTTCTTTTCTTCCATTCTTTTAAATCAATCTAAAATATATTTATTGTTTCCTTCTTTATGAATTGTTTACTTTTATATCATTGTATCATCTGCAGCTTTTACTTGTTCCATTACACCTTAAATTAGTATTTTTATTACTTCAGAACCAATGCAAGAGCTACACAACAGTTTATGTCCATTTACCTTCTACATATGTCATTATCCCACAGATATCTTTCTTAATTTTGCAATAAACCATTAATATCATTTTATATTTATCCCTATATTTACATAGTTTAATATTCTTTATTCTTCCTCCAGTTCTGTGCTTACATCTGAAGTCATTTTCCTTCAGCTGAAAGATCTTTCTTTAATATTTTTCTTGTAGTTGCAGTTGTCTGGAAAAAATTTTTCTTGACCTTCACTTTGCTGAAAATAACTGTATTTTTGCCTTTATTTTTGAACTTCACTTTCTTATAGAATTTTAACTTCAGCTTTTTAAAGTACCATTCCACTGTCTTCTGGCTTCCAGAATTCCATTGAAATGTCAACCATCAATTTTATTACACTGCATTTGATGTAATATCTTTTACTCAGGAGCACTAAATATTTTTCTTTGTTTTAATTTGTCCTGTGTTGGCAAAAAAAGTTCATATGGTCTTTTCCATAAAAGAAAAGACACATTTTTTATTTTCACCAATAATCTATTGATTTGGATATTTTGAGTATGTCAACTATCTCCTGCATGGTATAACATAGATTGTTTTCAATTAATATCTCAGTTTGATCACTATTAACTTCAACTGGTCTATACAACCATGGAGCATTGTCCAGGGAGAAATCTCTAGCACAAAACTTCACAAACTACTTTTGATACATGTGATCAGTCACAGCATCTTCTCCATACACTGCACAAATCTTTTTTTGTATCTCAGTTGTGTAGTTGTGTTTTTACTGTGCTTGAAGTAATAAAGGATAATAGGCAAAACATGTCATACATTTTCTTCCATTTTCAATGTTAAAATGGCTACACAAAAATTTAACAATTTTGATAAGTTTTTTTAAATGCATGTCAATATGACAGTTGCCACAATACAATCTAAAAAAGTTGTTTCAAGTGAAGTTGAAAACAAGTAAGCACTACTAGAGCTATCATATTGGGGGAAAAAAACAAATGAACTTTTGGCCAACCATGGAAGTTTGAATGTAGTGAAGCTAGGGGTGGTTTCTTTGTATTTATTTTACTTAGGGCCAACTGAGCTTTGTGAATCTATTGGTTTGTATCTCCAGTCTTTTAGAAAACTATAGCAATTATCACTCCAAAATATTTCTTGGAACCTATTTTGTATGCCCTCATGGAATTTCACTCACATATGTTAGACCTTTGACTGAGCCCCATGTTTCTTTTATGCATTTTATGTTTTCCTCATTCTTTCTCCATACCCCGGACACTGTACTTCCCTTTATTTCTTACTGATCAATTTCTGAGTTCATTAATTGTGTATTTTGCTGATTCTGGTCTTACTTTATAGCCATCCAAATATAAATCTTAATTCTGAATATGTTATCTTACATTTCTAGATCATCTATTTGATTGTTTTATGGAAATCAATCCTCTGTTGAAATTTTTTTATTCATTGTGTACACCTCTTCTAATATTTTCTTTAACATATTAATCATAATGATTTTTAAGTAATTTTATTGATTATACTATTGCAGTTGTCCCTTTTGTCTACCCTTTATTGTCTTCTACCCTTCACCACCCACACCAGCATCCTGTCCTCTCCCAAACCAGTTCATGTCCATGGGTCATACATATACGTTCTTCGGCTTCTCTATTTCCTATACTATGCTTAATGTCCCCTGTCTAGCTTGCACCTACCAATTATGTTTCTTATTCCCTGTACCTTCTCCCCTATTATCCCCACTCTCACTCCCCACTGATAACCCCCGTGTGATCTCTATTTCTGCAATTCTGTTCCTGTTCTACTTGTTTGCTTAATTTGTTTTCATTTTTGTTTTTTTTAGGTTCAGTTGTTGAGAGTTGTGAGTTTGTTGTCATTTTACTGCTCGTATATTTGATCATATTCTTTTTCTTAGATAAGTCCCTTTAATATTTCAGATAATAAGGACTTGGTGATGATGAACTCCTTTAACTTGACCTCATCTGGGAAGCACTTTATCTGCCCTTCCATTCTAAATGATAGCTTTTCTGGATAGAATAATCTTGAATATAGGTCCTTACTTTTCTTGACTTCAAATACTTCTTTCTAGCCTTCTCTTGCCTGCATAGTTTCTTTTGAGAAATTAGCTGACAATTTTATGGGAACTCCCCTGTAGGTAACTGTTTTTCTCTTGCTGCTTTTAAGTCTCTGAGAAGCATCTGACATTGTTTTCAAGCCTTCTATCCTATTCCAGTTTTCTACTGCTGCTTAACAAACCACCCCAAAAGTTAGTTGTTTAAAATAATGTTGTGTCAACACATGGCTCTTCCACCACCTGTGGTGAGGGCTGGCCAAGGGGCCCCTGGCCAGAGGGAATGTGTATTGTTTTGATAATATATTGTAACTCTTTCCTTATCTCCTTTAGGAAAGGATTCTTGTCTTGTGACTGCTTCTTGACTTTTCTTTCTGCATGTACACACTGTGGTAATATAGTTTAGAGTACATGTAGGACACATACCTCCTTTGTCTGCAACCCCTTATAATGAACCTTATACTGGAGGAGACACAATCTCTCTTGTACCAGCCTGCTGCTGTCAGTACACTCCCCTGTAATGTAAGTAATAAACAGCATGTCCACATCAGCTAGTCCACTGGGTGGGTTTTTCCCCCCAGAATATCATGAACACTTAAGCAGCTCCCTAGTTTGGGGTTCCTGTGCTACAAATAGCAACATTTGTTTTGACCATGAATCTACATTTTGCTTTGGTCTTGACAGAAATGCCTCATCTCTGTTGCATGGGGCATTGCCTGGAGTGCCTCCCCTGAGTTTGGAAGGATCAGTTTCCATGATGGTTTACTTTAATGCCTGCTAAGTTGGTGCTATCTATCGTCTTACAGCTTTGTGGGGCCTATTGGCCAGGATTCCTCTATCCATGGGTTTCTCCATGGATCTGTTTGGATAGTCCTACAGCATGGAGTCTGAGTTCTAAAAGGCAGGAAATGGAAGCTGCAAATCTCTTAAAGCCTAAGCTTAAAATGTGTTATAGCATCATTACTGCAGTATTTTTATTGCCAAATAAGTCACTTGGCCTGCTCAGATCAAGGGTAGGAACATAGATCCCAACTCTTACTTGAAGAAATGTTTAATAAATGATGACCATCTTTAATTCATCATTTGTATGCCATTATAGAGTTATGTAAGTGTTCAATGAGAAAAATAAGCTACACTTTTAGATTTTCTACATTTCTAATATAGTATTTCAGCCTTTCACAAATGTCATAAGCCTTGCTAATTTCTTCTTACTTTAAGAAAGTGCCTTTGACTGGTTTATTCCAAGTGTAACCCACATTCTGGACCCAGAGTCTAAAAATGTCCCCAGACGTGAAACTACTGGGGATCATCACTAAGCTCTAAATAGTGTCCTTCTGTCTGGAATTCAAATCTGTCTTTGCTGTTTCTATAACACTCAAACCACAATAGTTATTGAGACTGCCCATTAAGAATATATTAACTAAGAAGAGAAGAGAGCTCAAGAGACAACGTCAAGAACCTCTAAATTTAGACACAAAGATGAAGATTATATCAAGAAAAAACAGCTAGAGAGGTAAGAAGAAAGCCAGGAGAGTGCAGTGTCACAGAAGCTAAGGCTGAGTGTTGAATAGGTGGGAGCGGCTTACATCAGTCTACAGTGTCACAGACAAGACAGTTAAAGAAGGAATGAAAGCCTGATTTGAATGTAGGAACAGGAAAATGAGGTGCAAAAGATGTTTTAATGCAAGGATGGGTATAGCAGCCAGAAGGCTATGAATTAAGGAGTGAATGGGAGGGGAGTGATTAAATGAAGACAATGTGAGTGAATGACTATTTCGATGAATCTAGTAGGAAGAAAAAAAAGAAAGAAGCCATGATAGGCAAAGGACCAGGAGATTGAGTGAGGGGTTTTTATTTAAATAGAGGATATTTAATTTAAATATAGGATAAACTTGGTATGCTAATAGAAAGATGTCAGTAGAAAGCAAGTGACTGAATCTATGGGAGACCAAAAAGATAGCTGATGAATAACAAAGTCTCTTTAGAAGGAATGAGGTTTTAATCTAGAACAGAGGTGAAAATATTAGACTTGGGCAGGGATTGGCATGGTAGAAATGATGAAGAGGTAGGTAAATTCTTCTCTTCTATGAAATCAAGAATCAAAAAGTAAAAATTAGATGTCCATAAAGTTAAGTTTTAGGTAGGGTAGCAGAAAATGGAGAAGAATTTGATAGAATGGATTTCATTTACTTAATGAGATAGTTTTCTCTTAAAAACATGAGAAGGCATACATAGATGATGTAAGAAAAGATGAAGTTTTATTTTTGTATGGAATAGGAAAGAAAGATATATAAAGGATATTGGGAAACTCTGAGTCTAATTGAGGTTTATAAGTCAGCATCATCAGTCTTTTAGGTTTGTGGTATAAGAAAACATAGAAATCAAACAGTTAATCTGATTTGGAGTTGGACTAATAGGACATGTGTAACAGAAGAACAACAGACCAAAGGAACTGAGAATTTTGGCAAATGACTGGTTGGCGCAGTGGTCCAAGAAATCTAGGCTAGAAGGATGCATAGTTAAGATAAAGTGGTAGAATGTAATAAGTTAAAGTAATCATAGATGTTTGGATGGGGTCAAAGATCAAGGTAAAGTCAGAGGTTCATGGCCAGGAAGTAAGATATGGAAAGTTAAGTTTTCAGAAGTGGAACAGTTCTGAATGACAACAAGGTACACACGGCAGTTGCCTGAAGAGATGGCTGAAATTAAGGTGTGGTGAAAAGCCATGGATGCTTAAGGAGTCTAAGGGCTTCAAGGTTTGGTTGCTAAACTATCAGCACAAATGAAATCATTTAAAGAATGCTGACAGGATTAGAGGCATTGATGAAGGCTAAGAACCAGATTCTCAAGTGTATGACTGAGAGATTCTGATAAGAGATGAGGTAAGTGTCAACAGCAGAAAGAGCAAATGGTTCTTGGCATAGAAGGGGCATGTACTTTCAAGAAGCAGGAGAGAGGAGCAGCATAGTTTTGGGATGATGAGAACTCCAGAACAAGAGGACTTCATCTTCCAATACTAAAGGAATGAGGGTTAATGAACACAATCATTTCCAGAGGACTATAGACAGTAGGAATTCTCAGTGGGTAAACCAGGTGTCATTTATGGTGAAGTGAAGTTATCTATCCCTGTTGCTGTTGTCTGCCTTCTGCTGTCACAGGCAAGAGATGACCCTCTGCTGAGGAATGGCTATTTTCAAATGTGTCCTTGAGACAGCTCACCTAACCAAGAGGAAGCATGTCTGGCATCACTCCCCAAACCCTTTACCCCTCTGAAGATTGCAAGGAGCTCCCAGACCCTGGAGCCTGAAACTTGTTCACATAGGCAGAGCTTCCCTCCCCTTACCTGAACAACCAACAGTTTCTCCCATCTGCTGTTCTCACTCTTTGCTAAAGCATCATGACATTAATTATCATGAACTAGTACAGTAAGAACAGAGACAGACTTCATACCAAAATGGACACTCACATCATGTCAGACCAATGGCTCAGTGTGCTATGGGAAATAACAGCTCACTGTCAAAGAAAAATGAGGCAAGGAATAAGCCATCACATGACTCCCCTAGTAGCCCAGACAGCAAACTGAGCAGAACAGGACCTCAGTGGGCTCTATAGATTCATATGCAGGTGATAGGGTTTCTGCAAAACAAGATCAGGCATCTATTTAAATTCAAGCTGTTAACTTGGATGCCATTGGTTTTATAGGTTCATTTCTATTTTATTGCAGATTTGTTTCATTTTTTGAAGCTATAAGTATTTTAATATTTGTACAAATTTAAGTAATGTTATAATTCAATTTTAGAATCTATGGATTCTTTTTCTGGAAAGAGGTTCAAACTATACATTATTCTATTCTGAGAAACAGGGATACAAAGAAAGCCAAATGGCACAGAAGTCTCAGCTGAAGATGCATCACAGTAACTGCACAAAGCCAACTTTGCAGTTTCTTTAGGTTTGCCTGTAAGGCTTGAAAATGAGATCATAGGTCTTTAGAGTCTTCACTCTAAAGGCCTTGGAAGGAAGATCTCAGCTTTGCAAACATTGTCTTGTTTGTGCTGTGCTTTAGCTTAATAAAGAAGGGTGTGGGGAGGGAGGGAAGTGATACTCTCTTCTGTGTCTGCAGGTACCCTAGGGAATAACTGTATGGAATTACACTGTCTCTTACAAGCACTTTTACTTCACATGTCTGCAATTCAAGGATGACAGAAAGCAAGATACTCTTATATTATCAAGATAGCCCCAACTCAATGTCTCCTGGAAGTGACACTTGTAATCTTAAAACAAAACCCACCTTCCCTCTTCAAGGGCAGTCAGCAGTTTAATTATGCTAAGTACTTTTCACCTCAGGAGGATTCAGGTTACTGAATTAAGCAAAAGAACAGCATTCTTTCAAAGGCTTAAGGCTGTACATTTAGAAAACTAGTAAGTGTTTCACATCAGAAAGTCTAAAACCTTTTGGGTAATTTCCAAGAATTACCGAAAAGAATTTTACAAATTCACTTTGCAATTCAAGCAAAGAGATGCCCTAATACCGTAGCTCTCTAAAAATGATCCTTGGCCTTCCTAAGGTTTTCTAGATACTGTTAATATGGATGGAGAATTTTAGAACTGACAAAAGACAAACATTTGGTTGAATATATAAATGTACTTGTTCAAGCTGTAAATTAAATCCAATTACATATGAAGAGTAGTATCTTAAGTCTCATGCTAATCATACTTGTGAGTTTCAAGTACGATTAAACTCAGAGATAATGGTCAAAACGAAGGACTCTGTCAGCAGCAAGCCATATGCATCCCACTGGGCTGTCCTTTTCCTGGCCTGCATGTTGGCAAAACGAATTCACACCTCAAAAAGTTTCAGATAGAGTAGAGAGAACCCTGGCCAGTGGCTCAGTTGATTGTGTGCAGTCTCATACACCAAAAGGTTGCAAGTTTGATCCCCAGTCAGGGCACATACCTGGATTGAGGGCTTGATTCCTGGTCATGGTGTATATGGGAGGCAACCAATGGAGAGAAACTGATGGATGTTTCTCTCTTGCATAAATGTTCCTCTTTCTCCCGTCTTCTCTCTCTAAAACCAATAAGTATGTCCTTGGGTCAGAACTAAAAAAAAAAATTAAGCAAAAAAAAGTAGAGGCAGACATCCAGGGTGTGACGATGGAGGTGTAGCCAATAATAGAAGGCCCATGTGCACCCTGCAAAGGTACTGGAAAAATGTTGCTTCGAGCATGCAAAGAAGCAGATGAGGCCTTTTAAGGGAAATCCTAGGAGGTGAGGAATCTTTCCTCACATCCAGCTATTCCTACCCATAAGGCAGGAGTCCAAAGTCAGGTAGATTGCATTTGGCTGTCCTTGGAGAGTGCAATTCAGCTCTCAGTTGGTTCTCTCCTTGGGAAACAGACCTGACTCAGCCACAGTGGGAAGAAAGAATGACGCCCTGTTTGGTCACTGAGGCCTTGTCACAACATTTTCAGCAGCACTTCTCTTTTTTGCTGTTTACTCTCACCCCAACTATGACCCCTGAGTGACAGAGATAGCCAATAAGTCATTCACAAGAAAAAGATGACACTATGCTAACCAAACCAGAAATGTTTGCATTTGTTAAAGACCTCATGGGGAGCACACCTTCAGCATAGAGAACAAATTGCTGATGTTGAAATTTCAAGTATTAATGAGGAAGAAGTGTGGTGAGAGGAGGTTTTTCCTACAACCTTCAAATCACATTCATTGGGTCATTCCTGTCACTAGGCCAGCCCTGATGATGAACAGGTATTAGATTTATTCAAAAGATGTTGATTGAGTGACTCCTGAAAATCAGGCATTGTATTAGATCTCTGCTCTAGAGAGAG
>PVKM010041712.1:0-13032 GCA_004027735.1 Carollia perspicillata
GTCAGATATGTTTATGTAGGGTGACTCTCCTTACCCCTGGATAATTATGGACATTGGTAGATCCCATATTCATCACTGGTGTGAAGACACTGAAGTATTTTATACTTGCTAAAGTAAAATTTCCAGTTCTATTAAGGAATGTGCTCTAGTAGGGTTTTATATTTTACAAAAGACACATTTTTCCTCCTCCTCTATTTCTCTTATGTCTAATCAATGTCATATTTAGCCTTCATGTTTATAATGTGGTGCTAGGCATCTTTATTATATAAAGTTTTAATTTTTAAGATATAACTGATAAAACTTTTCTGATAAACTGTGGTTCCCTCCTAGGCAATGTGGAACCAATAACATAGATCCCTACCCTCTAGCCATCATCATCTGTGTTCACAGAAAATTCATCTCATGAGGGTGCAGTGAGATGGTCAGATCCTTTAACATTATGCACTTGTTAACTTTCATGACATACATAACGGTTGAGGTTGCACTTACAGCCATTTGGAAGAGCTCATCTGAACTTAACATTTTTGGTTTAGATGCCGTGTCTCTGTCTGGCATCTATGATACTTTGGAATTTGATCTTGAGAGCACTGAAAATTAAATGAACATTTTGCTGTTTGCTAAAAGATTTCTCCACCATTCATGAGGTTGTTTCAATCTATTGCAATCTCACAGACTCAGTACTTTCTATAAATTACTGCTTTTATTGGTTTATGGAAATAATTCCAAAACTTATAAAAAATATTTTCATGGCTCCCATGTTAAGTCAATCTATTTGATTATGACATCATTCTTCTTCAGATAGCACAATGAGTTTAGTCAATATGGACACACTGGTTATTCTAATATAAGGCGCACAAAGTTGGGTGTGCATTTGTACTACACTAGAAATATCAGCAGAATGAGCTAACTTGGAAGTTTTACTACTACCCCTAAGATCCTGTCTACACATCCATGTGTTGAAACTACCAGGGAGTTGAGCAATGTCCTCATCCACCACATCACATTTTTAAATCAGCCATAGGAGGGGAATGAAACAAGTATATATGAACAAACTGTGTGTCACTAGAAAAGGATTGCAAGCAATCTGACTAGTGAATGTTGTATTTGTTTAATTCAGTAAGTCAGTCTGTGTCCTTTATTACTTAGTAATTATTTTTGTAAATTTTTACTTAGTAATTTATTGCCTGATTCAGAAAAGCTCTCTGATTTATAACAGAAGTTGTCCTTGCCAGTATCCTACAGAGTTCTCTGACTGATCTGTTACCTTTGCATCTGTAAAGAGCACCAGTGCCCACCTGTTCTGATAGCCATGTCCGCAGACACTGTTATCAAATGGGTCAACAGTTCAAGTAATCACCTGCACTCCAGGTATGCTGTGGACTTACTGCTTTATAGAGAACGCAGACTGACTGGCTATTTTAATTAATCCCTGTTAATAATACATAGAGGAATAATATTGGCTACAATTACAACCTATGTAGTTAATTTATGTAAGGAACATTACCTTGTTTACATTGGTGTTTACAAAAAGTAATGAAAAACAGTAAAACAGAAGAGAATTATTTTTTGTGTGTGTGTTTGTAGTGTGTCTTCATTTAATTTGGAAAACACTAGGTCTGAACTATCCATGTATTAGTGATGATATGATGGAAACAATTTAACAAGTTGTATATTTCTATTGATACTGTGCTGTTGCATTATGTGGTTAACCGATGGATATTTATTCCATGGTGATTTTGAATCACAATCCTGATGTGCTAGGTCAATTAGTCACGCTCCCTTTCACAATTCCATTAGGATTGAGATTGCTTTCCCTAAACAAACCCCCAGTGGGAGAGGAGTCAGCAACCAGAGTGCCAGGTACACAGTAAATATTGAAAACCCCTGTTTGTGATTACATTGTGCATAACATTTTTTTTATCCCTTGTAGTCTCAAAGCCTGAAAATATAAAGGTTCTAGTAAAGAGATAATCCATACATATCTTTTCTTATCACCTATATCTCATCTCGTATTGAAGTAAATATGGACCCACACTTGTCTATGACATTGCAGGATTAAAGAACCATAACTGAGTCCTGTTCTGAATGCATCATTATTTTCTAGCCCTTATGCACTTTGAGTCTTAAGATGAATCAGGATTTTGTGACAAATGAGTAAAGAGGCAAAATACTGGTTATTCTGTTTCTTTCCCATTTTAAAGAAAAAAAATCATCATCTATGTAGGTTAATGGAACTACTCAATGATTTATATATCCCCCAAATGACATAGTTCCTCATTTCAGCCTTTAGCAAAAAGTAACTTTTTGTCATTTTTTCCTGGACAGGGTCCTAAAAGGATTAAACCCTCCCACCAGCAAGCACTGTCTAAATGAACTTAAGTGTGCAGACAGTCCTCCATGCTCAGTGGATACAACCACCTCCGAAGAAAACCTGCATCATCTACATGAGAAGCGTGCAGTCAAGCTGCCGGGGGTACTGCCCTCATACATAACATCTATTGATATCTCATCAAATCATCTTCATTGTATGATGTTCACTATAAAGCCATTTCTCTTTTTGGACTGGTCTTTTTTTGTTAGCCTCAGGATGGATATGTCAAGGTTGTAAGAAATAACAGTCTGCAAGGCTTTGTCTGCAACATGGTACCCATGATTACTAAATACTTTCCCCAACACAATCATAAAATGTTGAACTGAAAAGAATTCTTGTTCTCATGCTATATGGAGTATAAATGTAAAGTCAAGGAATCCAAACTATCCATTTTCAAATAAGAATGTATACCTGCACTCATTAAAAATCACCTGGAAATGTATATTGTTAGTAAATCAGTAAGAAATTCTCACTAGTATAAAATTCCTGCTTTATATAAAAGCCATACTGGCCATTCAAGTATTTTGAGGTTTTATTTTCCCTTATAGTTTTATATTTGTACTAAAATGATAAATTTAGACTTGAAATTATATTAAAGGAAAATTAAAAGTCACTTCTATCTCCAGGATATTTTTCTGAGTGTGTCTGGAAGAACCAAGCATCTGTCTGCACATTTGACACCCACACCCCTCTCCACTTGAAGGAAACAGCTCACCCTCCCTGGTTTTCAGAGAATAATTAACCCTCCAATAGAGAAGCAACATCAGATTTCCTTTCATTTCTGCAGTTTGCAAGTTAAAGGTCAAAGGGAAAAGACATAGAATAGGACTGTTCAAGAGAAATTTTCACAGAAGACAATGTTTAAGTTGTTAATGACAGTCAACAGATCAACAATCAAGGTCAAGGCAAGCTGTTCATTGTTTCAAAAGCTAACCCTCCAGGAAGCTGGCCTTTCTGAAAAGCCAGTGACTGAGTCACAGGGTGTGTCCCTTCTGACCATCTCTAATGCATTCACAGTCCAATGGCTCCAAAGCTTTTCCTCATGAGAAGCAGCTTCTTGAAAATCAATAAAGAGGTCTGTCAATTGCTGACTTTTCACTAGGAAAAAAATATTGATATGAACCTGCTCCGTAGGTCACACAAAAATGACTGTACTGATGTTAGGACAAATGACACTCCACAGTAAGATGCTTTGGTGGTGTCTTGGCTCTGTCAGTAACCAAATGGATAGCTGGATGCCAGAAACCACACAAACCCTTTGAGAACTATGGTTGCCATGCAGGACAGTCACTTCAATTCACTTTATAGTGGCCATATGCACTGCATGTCTCAAGGCAAAATGAACTCCCATGCAATGGATTTTAAAACAGAAACTCAGTATGTCTAACCAAAGTAAAAAAGACTTAGGCTATTATCATTGGTTGTTCAAGTAAAATTTTACTCTTACAAGATACTTAATAAAATACCTTTTTATTTGCCAGGAAGTGTTTTGGCAAGTCACATCACCTGGTTTTGTCATGATGCATTTCTGTAGGACCAGAAGTCACTTAAACATTGCACAGTGTTGTAGGATATCTGTTTTGAAAACCTGACATTCCTGAACCTGAGACTACTGTCACCATTGCCCAGTTGTTCAAAATTCACCAGATAGCCAAACTGACAACACGGTGACTCTGAAAGCTGATCTGATAGTTCTCAAAGGGTTCCACCACTAGATTATAATGTCAGATTGCCTTATAAGCAATTGTCACTTCACACCATGTTAGGGACATGCTGCTTCTCACTCTCATAGAATGAATATTCCAAAGAGACCCAGGGGAGGCCCAGGGCAATGGCCTAGTAAAACAGCTTGGGAGGTCCCACAATGACAACGTGAGGTGGCAGGAAGGACACACTTCTGGAAACACTTCCAAACAATTCAAAGTCCTGTTTGAGTAGAGCTCTAAGTACAAATGGGCTGGGACAGTAAGGACATGGCTGAGAATAGCTGTAAAAAACAAAAAAAAAATGGAATGTTATTAAGGCTGTTACTATATTGCAGAGAATTTGGCCCCTGTTGGCTGGAATGGCTCCCCAGTCTTGACTTGCTGCCTCAACACCGGCAAGCACAGCAGACTTCCTGGAGAGGTCAGAGCGCGCTCTTTGGAGACTAAGCTGTTCTGGGTCTTCCACTTTCCTGAAAGTTCAACTATGAGTTGTTTTGTTTAATCTTTTAAAATTTTCTTGACTGTAAAGCAAAAATGTGTGGGTTCTCCATTTTGCTTTTCTCCCTACTCCCCAACCCCAGAAATGGGCTCAGACTTCAGAAGGACAATCCTATTTAAAACAATTAGGAAGAATCTTTTTCATGGTTTCCTCTTCTGGTGTTACTCCTGAAAATGTCCTGGGCATCAAGCGTGCAGAGGAAAGGCCTAGAATGGAAAGACAAAGAAAGACAAAGGACTGAGGGATGGTAGGGACTTGCATCATGGAAGTGTCCCCACATCTGAATTTCCACTCATGCGCAGGACCAGCAACCCTCTGGTTTGAAAGGTCAGCCCCAAACCAGGCTGCCACCAGCCTGCTCTGAGCTAGATACCAGCATAACAGCTCTTGTCTCACATCTCAAGTGATCACCAACTCCTGGAAAAGCACTTGGAAGCCCCCTGTCACACCCACTCCTGCATGGAGCGTTTACAGTACAGTATGTGCCGAGGAGTCCCTTTCCTCTTGAACTGGAGCACAGTGTAGACCAGTACCAGCAGGCAGAGGGCCAGGATGCATGGAATGACAATGGCGATGGCTTTCACAGTGCTGGCCGTGTGGTCCAGTTTGATGATAATGTCAACATCATCAGTAGGGCTGTGTCCTTCTTTGTGTCTGTCTGTTGGTCCATCACAGCCCATAAAGTCCTTCAGAATGGATCTGGGATATCCAGGTTCTACTTTGAGTATCTGGTTGTTGAATTTCCAATACTCCTTTCCTTTGTAGAAATATGTAAATCCTGAGGGTGGAGATGGGGGAAACAACACACACAGGAACCACTTTTGTGAAAGTCGATGTGTACAAACATTTAATTAAATTGACTACATAGACCCTAGCTTGTGTAGCTCAGTGAATTGAACATGGGCCTGCAAACCAAAGGGTGGCCAGTTTGATTCCCAGTCAAGTCACACTCCTGGGTTGCAGGCCAGGTCCCCAGTACAAGGTGCGTGAGAGGCAACCACATGTTGATAGCTCTCTCCCTGTCTTCCTCCTCCCCTTCCCCTCTCTCCAGAAAAAAATTCTTTAAAAAAATTGATTACATAGAAGATGTATGTTAAGACTCCTTAATTTGTTCAGGAAGAAAACACTATTTTGAGCTGAGCTGTGTGCTGAGATGGATCTGGCCACTGAGCCCCAGGAACTTTGCCCTCTGATGCCTGGGGAAGCCCAGCCAGAGAGAAGTGTCTTCTGCTGAGGGTGTTGAGAGACCAAGTGGAGTGCATCCCACCTGTCTACCCTGGAGCAAGACTCTCTCCTTTGCTGGCTCACAGGACTGCAGGCACATAATACATACCAGTGTGACAATATCCACATGCATTGAAGATGTTGCCACACCTTATAAACTGAAGTGACATTGGCCTCAGGCTGTGACTAAGGACACACAGGAGGGGGCATTTCCAGGAGACACCTCATGGGGAGTAACACCAGAAATAGCTGTGATCCTTCTAAACAATAGGTTTCTATTTGTCATTTGGACCAGAAATCATAACAAATCATAAGTCACGTGACTAGAGGTGTTTTCCTTTGCCTGCTTGGAACTTTAATAAGTAAGCAATTTCTAGTATTTTTTGCACTAATCTCATTTTTGGCTTTAGGTTACACACATTGTATCTCTTCCTTTGGCCTCATTATATAACTTTCTTATTCATTTAGCCTATGTTAAATCCATGTCACCTAACTATATTTTACAGAACTTCTAAACCTTTTACTAACCTTTTTAAAGTAAAGAATTAGCAGTGCATAAATAGATCTACAATTTTATCTTTAATACTTCATATTTCATGGGCAAGGAGGTGTTATGTGGGAGGCTCAAAGATCTGGCAATACATATGATTTACATTCCAAACCATTAGAGATATGAATAATAGACTTTGCAAGTTTATGATAATTAAACTACAAGTATGTGTGTATTTCTTAGGGATAGTGTCTAAATTTTTATTGTTTTTGTTCGGCATATATCCAGTTTTTTCTTTTCATTCATAACTACTTCACATCAATTTTTTGTGACTGCACCTGTTGGGTTTCATTCTTGAATCAAGATAATATTCATGAGACCAAAATAAATGTTTTAATGTCATAATTACATAAAAACTATATTTTTGGAAGTATCTGTCTTCAGTAGTGTCTTCTTTAGAGTTAATCATTAATGAGGGCTTTCTTTGTCCTGTGTTATTGAACACTTACTCTGGAAGAAAAAGCCTGTGTTAAAAACTTAGTAAATGATATTTTATAATCTCATAACCACTCTGTCAAGTAGAGTTAATTACCTATACTTTCCAGGCAAAGACACTGTGGCTCACAGATGAAATAAAATACCCAAAACCTGGTGAAATGTTGGTGTAGCTCTACAGCCTGAACATGAATGATTTGCCTAAGATTGGGTCCTTTAGAGATCTCCTATCTTTCATCAAATACTCTTTGGTTGAATAGCACATGCTGTGATAGATACCACTCCTGAAACAAACAAACAAACAAACAAACAAACAAACAAACCACAAAACTGACATCTCTCAAAAAAATTCAGCTAGGATAGATCATCACTCCAGGCCATTTTGTTTTGGAAGTCACTCTGTTTAATGCCATATAGTCTGCCATTAGTTTTTGTAGCAAAGGGCAGTTTTGCAATCAGAGCAACTTGCCAAGTGAAAACAGGTGTAGGTAGATTAAAATTTTTCTTCAGGGAGCTGCTGTTTGATTATGCTAATGAATCCAATGCAATTACTTAATACACTTGGATGAAGCAATGTGGAGGACCTGCCAAATGACAGTCTGTTGGGCGATCATCATTCAATAATGGCATTGATCTAGAATTCAACAGACCTTTCAAATAGGTGAATGTACTTCTTACAACTTAGAAGCAATAAGAAGTCTAATCACTATGAATTAAAGAAAAAATGCAGTACTTGTAAAGGAGCAGACTAAAATCTTTGTAATAGAAATCTGTCATACTTTAATCCCACAAAATTCATCTCAGTGTATAACTTAGGAGTTTTTCTATTTATGAAATGTCAGTGGGTTGAGAAAATGCTGATGTAATCATTTTTTCCTTTTTAAGAGTAGATTTGTTGTAATAATCTTGTAGATGTTATGTTTACTAAGAGTAGCTACTTCAGAATAATTTTTACTTCAATTATCATATTTTGAGAAATTCACAGGCTAGAAGTGGGGTTATAATTGGCAATAATAAAATGCAATGGTATTAAAAGTAAAATCTTATATTAATATTAAAATTTCATTTTTTAGAGAGAGAATATAGAACACCTAGGTGAGGCTTGACAGCAGTTAATATAGAAACAATATGAGGGAGGGTGAATACAGATTATTTACCACAATTTTAGTGTAAGTTAAAAACTCACAGTGATGTAAAGCGCAGCATACAGAATAGTTAATAATATTGTAATAGCTTTGTATGGTGCAAGGTGGGTACTGGACTTATTGAGGGATCATTTCATAAGTTACATCAATGAATGTCAACTGTAACTAAAAATTAAAATAAAACACATGCTTTTTTAAAACACTGTTGAATAGTGAGTGCTAAGAAGAAATCATTCCACTCTATTCTGCATGAGTCAAATATTTCAATTTTTGAAGTTTTTTTGAGGACTGAAAATAAAGAGGAAAATAAGAAAACTGTTAGGATGGTTACAGGTAAAAACCAAGAGGATGATAGATCAAGAAGCTACATTCCTAGAAATCCTGGGTTTGTCTAGTGTGGCAAACTGAAACACTGAGCCAAACACAAGAGACCACCTGTTACTTTAATGATACAATATAGAAAAAGATGTTTTAGCTTTGCCTTTTATTTGGAGATGGTGTATTTGAGCACATTCCATGAGGCTAGAATGTTCCAGTTTCCAATGGTAGATATGTAATCTTACCACTTTTATTATCATAAAAAGTTACTTAAAACTTGCTGATATTGCATTCCTCATTTATAGATAATAATAAATGAGGTGAAGAGATAGTTGTGTTAGACAATTAAATTAAATAATGAATTCATAGAACACAACTGATATACAGCAACTACTCAATAAATAGCAGCTCTTGGCCATATTTAATTGGTCAAAGTGGCAGAATTAATATGAGTATGTCTTTTGAAGACATATTTCACTTTAATACAAAAATATCCTTCAGAAATCTATAGCTGAATTTAAAGGACTTTTTTGGAAATTATCATGAGGAGAGAATTCCAAGGAAGAAACTCGTACATTGGTGGAAGGGTGGAGAGACAAACCATTCAAAACTATACAATCTCTGATTTCATGACCAATGAATATCACCTGTGAGTACTTAGTCTTACATGGAATTACTTTGGGTCTAAATATACATACAAATGTGTTTAATTGCTAATTTGAGATTGCTGTCTTTCATGTAAACATAATGAAAACTGAAAAGTCTGAGTTTCAAGTAAGAAGACACAGCTTGAGGTTTGAGTAGAAACCAAAAAACAAAACAAAACAAAACAAAACAAAAACTAAACTAACAACAACAACAATGTAAACAAACAGAGAGCTTGCTGTGGGTACATTCTTTGACATTGCTGTTTACAGAACAAGGGTTTCAGATAATTAGGAGATCTCCACTTTAGAGAGTGAAATTTTACAGCAATGGCAAGGAGAAAATTAATTTCAACAATTAACATTTATTGAATGGTTAATATGTGACTACCTTTCAATAGGTTATAATGGGCATGTATGTTGATGGTTGTAATCTCAAATTTTGAGTGAGAGGGATCAGGTCCCAAAAGAAGATATTCAAGGAGTGTTTCCTGAAAGATGAAAAGTGAGCTCATGTTGAAATACCAAAGAGGGGGTGGACCAGTTATGGTCCAGAAGACACAAATTTGATAATATTTCATTTGTAGTTTTTCGGTCACTTGTAAGCACTGATTTTCCCAACATGCTTTGCATCTCTGTTAGTGTTTTACAAAGTTATTCTTTGCTATGTGAAAAGAAAACATTAATTTTTTAATGTAAGGAAATTATTTCTCTCCTTCTGAAATACACCTTAAGGTGGGATGATAATTTTGTTCTTGCAAGAGATGTATATTTTTCTCTTATATTTATGTTATAGGCTTTTCATGCAATTGAGGACCCACATAATTATAATTTTCTTCTGGTTCCTATTATAAATCATTTGACAGGGTGAGGGTTTTTTTTTTTCTGTATATTTCAGAATGATATCTCTTTCCCTTTCTTTGTTCTGGGACACTGTGTTTGGATTTTATTTTGAATTATTGTTATCATGGTTTAGTCCTATTTTATTAATCCCTGCATGAGGAGAGAAGTGTTCAGCCTTGACATATGCCAACATCAGGGAGTGTGGACTATCTATTGCTTGGCTAACTACCAGTTAGGATCTGGCTGAATCTCAAATCCTGAGAGTGAGTACTGGGGGCTTGGGCTACTCTGAACTGTTTCTTATTATTAAGCAATTATGCCTGGCTATTCTGAGCTGGTATCTTCCTTGTCTGTTGACAGTCTCAGCCAAAGACACACATGAAAAATTTCACCCTCAACATGCCCTGTTTCCAGGTGTTTCTGTACCTCAGCTACAATTACAACTTATTTCTCTGTGACGAGCTCCCATCCCATGATGTGTTATTATCTTCACATAAATTTTATAAGAAAAGTAGGTGACATTACTCTAAAGGTATTCACATCCTCCATTTAAAAAATCACTTTCATCTTTTTCTAAATAAATTGAGGTTAAAAATATCTTGAGCAGAATATTAAATGTAAATTGAGTAAATTTATTTATGTGGTAATACAGTATGATGTAGCTCTAGTGTGGCACTTTCTAATGACTTAATACAGTGAGAAGCTAGAATGCAATATAGAAATATGTAGTAAATCACAAAATGTATAATTCACATGCTGCGTACCGTTCTCCTTGTGCACAAATGCTCCCTGAGGAGAGTCAGGGATACCTTTCCAGACTGTAATGGGTTTGGGATAGCCAGGGTCCATGGTTTTCATTTCTTCACTATATCTCCAATACCTAAAAAGGATAAAGGCAAGAACAACAACACATGCGTAGGAAAGGAAAGGATGTACATTGACAGCAGTAGCTAACATTTATCCTCCTCGCTGCATGATATCTGTATACCTGATAATGATTTTCAGAACTGATTTAAATCACTGTAAAGACAGTGGAACCAAAACATTTATTCTGTTTTCTTTCCTGCATATGTGAAAACTAGGTATGTTATTGTGCATTTATTTAGTCTGTTATAATTAATTAAAAATACTACATAAGTATATTTATAGTCCAAAATGGTAGCATCAATGTATGTGTAAGTCAGAGGTTTCCATTTTTAACAATCTTACTTAGGCAGCTGAACACTTTTTAAAAATAATCTCAAGCAGAATCTTGATTCGTTTATTCATTCAACATTTATTCGAGTACCTGCTCTGTGCCTGGCATTATTATAGGTGCTAGAGGTACAACCTTAAACTAAGCAGACATGTCCCAGCTCTCATCAGTCTTACCTTTTAGGGTATGTTGGAGGTTATGAGCAAAAAACCAACTTATTAAGAAATATATACTATGCTAGCAGGTGGAAATATCTATTAAGAAAACAAAGCAGATAAAATTATCCCTCAATATGGGTTAAGAGAACAGAGAGGGGTCTGCAATAAGCTGATGTCTGAGCAGAGAGCAAGTGAGCAGTAGCAGATGTGGTTTTGGAGGAGGAGCACACCAGGTGGAGTCAGGAGTCATGGAAAGTTCTTGTGGTGGTGACAAGCTTGAGTGCCAAACATCCACAGTGAGACCTTTGTGACCAGAATTGAGGTAGCACAGGGGAGTGGAAATTAGTATGCAAACTGTATCTGTGATCAGACCAACCCTCACACTACAGCAAACCTGAAACCCTCCAGGGAGATATGAAGCCTCTGTCCACCAAGCAGAGGAGCGTCAAACTGTGGCTTTGTTTTTGCTGCTGCTGAGTTAAATGGATGGAAGGAGGTAACATAGAAAAAAGGACACCAATCAGTGTGTACACTGTGGAGCTCTTGGTAATGTAAGGCGTAGAGATGTCATTTTGGAGAAGTCCCAGGGCTAACAGTGGTTCAAATGGGTATGTGAGAGATGGTAAATAACTCAGGAATTGGGGTCTGGCTATCTGAAGTAAGAATACAACATTCAGTGCAGTAGGGACAGGGCCTGTCTGAGGGGACTTAAGTGTTATGAGTCTGGTCTTAGGTATGCTAACTCAGGTGCCTGCTGACATCAGAGTGTAGCCGTGCATGAGGTGACCAGGTGTCTGAGTGTGTACTATGACCAGGTCTTGAATGGATACCTCAGTGTATGGATGGAAAAACAGATAAAGGTAAAGTCAGGATTCCCAGATGCCTAGTTTTTCACATGACATCCAAAGTACAAACTGAATACCGTGACTCTGGATTACTGATTGGACATATATTATCAGAGTCAAACAAACTGACCTCTGGAATGTTCTAGGCATTGAGAGTTAAATAGCCTTTCTTAGGACTGCGAAAATGGTGTAGGCATTATATGATTTAATCATAGTGCACCTGAGATGGAAACCACTGTTCCTATATGAGAGAGGAGAGTTCTTGGAAGACAATGAATGACAGGTAAATTTATAACCAACTCTGTCTGATTTTAAAGTCTCTGTTCTTTCCTCTACACACAACAAATATGTTTTTCAAATTTATTTGACAAATATTTTTAAATGTCTGTAATCATCTGCTAAAGCTAGCGTTTGACCAGCAGGTTTGGGGAATAACACACTTAATGCGCAAATTTGGGATTAGGCATTTTGGTTGAAACCATGAAAAAAAATTTTCCGATCTTCTCTGAGTATTTTCCTATTCTGAGTCAGTGGAGGATCCTTCATCTACACAGCTGTGGGATCTTATGAAGAGGGGTTTTCTCTAGATTTCTACAAACCTCACTCATATAACATTGAGGATATTAGCATTTTCTTCATCTTCAGTGCTCACGTAAGGAGGAAAAAAGGGAGTTTCAGGAAGGGTTCCAATACATCAGCCACAGGCCAACTTTGTCCTGAAGGAAACACAGGGTGACAGGTGTGTGTCACAGATTGTTATCACATGGATGGTAAGAACAGATCACAGATCAGAGAGCTTCTGGAGAGGCATTGAGCTGAGACCACCGTGACTGGGCCCATCCTTCTGAAGAAGAGAAGTCAGCAGAGCATCATTCTTCTAGCACTGAACCATGTTTGCACTCATAGTGTGTTCATGGAAATATCTGCTTCTAAATTATTATGAATAATCTCTCACATAACATTCTGTTATGAACACAGAATGGTTAATAGGACTGATATTCCACTCAAAATCTCCGGCTCTCTTTTCTCAAGGCAATATCTCAATGGGGTTTACAATTGTCATACAGGTTAACCAATTGGTTTATGCAATTGACCAAAA
>PVKM010041714.1:0-13038 GCA_004027735.1 Carollia perspicillata
TATGTGTGCAGAATTATCTTCCAGAGGGCAGCCCCCTTGTAGTACACAGGCTTCCTCCCCTGGGAGGGTGTTGCAAGAGGAAAGTGAAGTGAAACACTACTGAACTTAAAATTAAGCCGAAATGCTACTGAACTTAAAACTTAAAAATGTTTAAGATGGTAAATGTTATGTCATCTGTATTTTACTACAATTAAAACTTAAAAATCGGCAAGTCAAAATTAGAATGAATTGAAATGAGTATCTTTGGGAGGTAGTGAGTTTCATCAGGGGTATTTAAATAGAGGCTGAAGACACACTTGGCATGGAGTATATAAGTATAAAGAGAAATCAATTGGATCATCTATATGGTTTCTATTCCCCCCAGTGACTTATAAATTTCTGGCTTAAAAAAAACAGCAGAGTTGCCAGACCTTTTGGAGATCGTCTGCTGCAGTGGCTTCAGAAATCAGTGGGCATGTGCTCATTTCCACCCCTGGGTCTTCGCTTGTGATGATTATTTCTGTGCCTGAAATGCTCCTTCCTTGGCTCACTCTGGGTCTCGTTCAGGTCCATGCTCAAACGCCAGCTCTTTGCCTGACCCCCCTATCAAAAACTAGACCGTGTCCCACAGCCCCGCCCAATTCCTTGCCATGATTTTTTTGTATCCAGAGCATGTGGTGTTTCTCATTGAGAGCAAGGAGTTATTTTGGTATCTCAGCTCCAGAACATGGTTGGCACATAGTAGATGGTCACTGAACATGTGTCGAATGAATGAATCCTGGCTACAGAGGAGGCACCTACAATGGGGTGAGACAGCTGGACCTGGGGTCCTGTCCTGTGGTTCCCCCATACTGTGTGGAGGATGGGACATCTCTTCTTTGACCATCACTGTCACACTGCAATGGTTTGGGCCACTGTGCCCCCTTTAGGCCACTTGGACCCTCGTCTTGGTTCCCCCGCTCAGCTGAGTCTGGGCTGGGACTTTAAAGCCAAGCTGACTGTTTCGAGCTAACAAAAGGGAAATAAACACAGATGATGACATGAGCAGGGCAATCTGCAGTAAACCGTGCCTGACTGATCTTCAGGGGAGGCCCCCTTCAGGGCATACACTTACACTTCCCAGGAGCTCCTCGAACATATGGAGACCCAGGGTAGCTGGGCTGTGGGAGAAGAAGAGAAGGGATAGTCCCTCTCCAGCTTGCCTGAGGCTGGCTGTCCATTGTCCTTCCCCAATAAGGACCTGCCTCTTACTTAGTGATTACAGAAGTCTAACCTCCTTGCTGGGGGAGAGAACACTCCCAACAGAGGTCACTGATTCTGGGAAGAAATGACATTAGCATTCCAGGGGCCTGCACTCAGACAAAAGGTGTGCAGTGCAGTGGTGCAGGCAGAGTGGTACTCTGCCCCACTGTGGACAGAGCAGTCCTAAAACTGAGCTGCCTTGGGTGGTTCTGTAAGAGGGTGCAGCCCGGGGGCCCCCCAAAAAGGGGTCCAGAACTCAGGGTGTCCAGGAACTACTAAAAATATGGAATGTCCTTACCCCCACAAGTCTGAGCTGAGAAGGGGATACATGGAACAGGGCCATTGAGTTGTTCTGCATAGCAACGGTTGTGCAGATAACCTCCGGAATGGTCATTTAACATATCTATAGCCTTTAACAGGTTTCATAGATATGTTAAATACTGTGGCCACGCTTTGAGCAAGGGAGAAGGGAGTGACTTCCACCCAAGATGTAACTGGGAGGCAACTGCCCCTGGTTATAGGGCCTGCGTGAGAGTTTGGAGATGATTGGCTCCATGCCATGGGGCCACACCTGCCCAGACCCACTATGGCAGCCCAGCAAAGCTAGAAGGATATGGGAGTGCTGGCAGGTGTAACTGATTGTCGGAGGAAATGGGGCTGCAGAGGAAGATTGGTGTGGGGATTTAAACCCGGACGCAGCCGCCATTGGGGAGAGAGCCACACACTTTTGGCAGAGTGGGAACCCCCGCAGCCTTGGTGAAGAAGAACCACAAGGCTTTGGCCAGAGTGAGGACCCCCACAGACATGTGAAGGAGAATCACATGCTTTTGGCAGAGTGGGGACCCCCCACCCCGACCCCACCATAGCCATGAGAAGAATCACCATGAAGCTTTAGCAGAGAATTGCCATATGGCTTTGGCAGAGAACCGCCACACGACTTTGGCAAAGAATCACCACACAGCTTTCTATTTCTTTTCCTGAGATATGGTACCCCAGATCAGGCAAAGGCGGGAATGAAGGACTGTGTGTGTTTGTGGGTGTTTTAAGGGACTTTGGGATTTTGATGAAGACTTTAAGTCACTACTCTTAAGTCTGTATAACTTGAATAAATAACTCCTTTCCTTTTCACCAATCTCTAACATGGAGAGCTATAATTCTCTGGCGATGGGAAAAGGTGAACCTAGTACAGGGGGACCCCAGGAGAAGGGGGTGTCAACTAGGTAACATTGTGGGACTCCCTTCCCTGGCAGCCAATCAGGGAAAGTCATGGGAGACCACATGTGCAGGAGCTTTATAGTAATACAACTACTTGTACATGTGCAGTAAAAGCCTGTCAAAACTAGCCAGGAAGGATCCACCTTATAAGAACAGAGTCCCTGCAGCCCATGAGGTCAATCTCTGCTTGGAGTTGGCCTACTCCCATGTTCTCTGCTATAAAGTCTGGGTGTTTGGTTCAATTCTTTGTCCCAATCACGAAGAACCTGGTTGCCTGTGCCCACCCGTGACAGTTCTACCTCTGCCTCCCTTAAGTCAAGCTCGGTCCCTTAGATGCTAGAGGTCCCACAGTTGGGGCCTTTGGGGAAGAACTGGTAAAGGGACCTGCAGCTGTGAACTTGCTCTCTCCAGCCCTTTGGGGCCCTTCATGGATAAAGTCTGCCTTGGGCTGGGAGAGAGATCTGGGCTTAACTAGTATAGTGCCTTTATCATTTCATAAACTCAGCAAGAAAGAAACCCAAGTGCATGAATCAGAGAGCACCATGTGCCAGGAGCTGTGGCAGGCACTTTCACACATGTCCCCTCTCTCAAGCACCATCCCTAGCCTAAAGCACATGCTGCTCCTTTCGCCTTACTGGTGAAGAAACTGTGGCTCAGGTAAAGATTTGTCCAAGTCACACAGCTAGTGAGTGGAAAGGCCAGAATTCACATCTGAGTCTCCTGAACACAAATCAAGAGCTGTTTTCCCCAAAGCCAGCTGCCAGGAGAGTGTGTCTTCCATTTCGGAGGGAGCTGTGGCCAGCCTGTTCTGAGGGTGGACCTTCCCCCAACTTTTGGGCAAGTAACCAGGCTCCTGGCCTCTGCTTCTCCTGCAGTAGGCTTCCCTCTCCCAGGCCAGGGCCAGAGTGGTGGACAAGCAGAAAGGTATGAGGGGCGAGACAAGACTGCTTCAGAGGGCATTGTAGTTATTGACAGAAAGAATAGATGAATGGTGTCCCTTAGGAGGCTGGTGTGCAATGAAGTTATAGGTGCGGTATTAGGCAGTCATCTGTCTTAGGCAGCAAAGAAACCCTGCTGTGGTCAGGTGCTGTATGGTAGCAGGAAGGTGTGATCATGTCCACTTGAGTGCTGGCATGTCCACTTCAGGTACACTTGCATGGGCCTGTGGGCACCACAGTGGACAGAGGGATTGGCAGCATGGGGACGTGTGTGCTCTAAAGGGTGGTGTGTGGAGCACTGTAATTGGAGGCAGTAATGGGAGATTTGAGACCTACTTTAGAACATCCCTCAACCTTTCTGTGCTTCTTTTCTCATCCCCAGCTAACTCCTGACTTGCTCAGCTCGTGGGCTTCTTCAACGGTGTGACAATGTATATGAGAGGGTGTTGTGACATACACTGCATTGTACAGGTGTAATATGAAGTGTGCAAAAGCACAGGCCACATGTGTCCATACGTCCATAATACATGCATGGAGCACAGTGCTGTGTTGAATGAACAAATCCTGGCAGTAGAGGTGTTTCTTAGAAGATGCTTCTGGGCTGCTGGAGTCAGATGATTTCCCGAAAGAGGAGAACCAGTAGCTGAGGGATGGGTTTCCTGCTCTGGCTACCCTCTTCACCCCTACCAGGAAGGCCCCAGTAGGCGACAGGAGGTATGGAGTGGGGCAGGTGGGAGGAATGGATGCAGCTTTGCCCCCAACCTAGGCTTTAGCCAGGGTCAGAAAAATCATCCAGTCTCTCTCGGAAGAGGAGATATTTAGCCTGTCACAGTTCAAGTCTGTTTTCTGGGGCAGCCTTAGTATACCAGCCTCCAAGTGTGCTGACTGGTCCCCAGGGAACTCCCAACTCCAAAAGAGAAATTGCAATCAATATAGGTTACCAGTTACTGCTCTATCCAATATAGATTTACAAAAACAATGTGGTCAGCTTGCAGCTTGGAGCGTGTGGATGAGACTAATGAGCAAACTACCCCCACCAGAAGGCTGCTCTCTTCCTCCGGGTCCTTCGTGCCGGTGGGGCAGGGTGGGTGGGGGTGATCAGTACCTCCCAGCTGTCGGCACAGGTAGGGAACTATTCAGGGCCGACCCAGCAGAGCACCTTCCTTTCATTCCTTCCTTGTATTCCTGCTGGTAGGGAGAACGAGCCCTGGCCTTCCTCTGAAGCTTTCTCTTCCCCCACCCCCGACCCTGGAATCCACGACTGTAAGCCCTCCACCCAAGACCCTGAGGGGAGATTTACAGATTTACAGTGTAGTGGAGGGCATGTGGTATGTGAGTTGGGAACTCGGCTTCAAGTTCCAGCTCTGGCGCTGGCTAGCTCTAAGTCCCAGGTCCACCCTGCTGAGGACTGAATTGTGTCCTCTCCCAATTCATATCTTAAAACCTTAACTGCACTGCCCGCCCTCCCTCCCTGTCCCTGCTGCTGGTTTGGCTCTAGTGCTTGGAGTGTAGGGTAGCTCGGCTTGTAAACAAAAAGGTCGCAGGTTTATTGCTGGTCAGGAGACATGCTTAAGTTGCGGGTTCAGTCTCCCATCGGGATGCAAATGGGAGGGAACCAATCGATGCTTCTCCCACATTGATCTCTCTCTGGAATGAAAAAATAAATAAAATAAGGTAAAAAAATTAAAGTCATAACCCTCCAATGTGACTGTGTTGGGAGATGAGGCCTTCATAGCGCTGGTTAAAATTAAATGAGGTGGTAAGGGTGGGGCCGTCACCCAACAGGACGTGCTCCTATAAGAGGAAGGGACCCCGGGATGTGTGGGCGCGGAGGGAAGAGCCTGAGAGGGCGCAGGGAAAGGGTGGCCAGCTGCAAGGCGAGGAAAGAGGGCTCGCGAGAAACCTCGCCTGTCAACACCTTGATCCTGGACTTTCAGCCTTCAGAACTAAGAAAAATAAATTCCTGTTGTTTGAGACAGCCAGTCTGCTACTTCGTACAGAAGCTCCAGAAAACAAACACACTGCTCACTGGGCGTGCTTTCCCGGAGGCCCCTTCCAATGCTAAGGTTCTGCAGTTAGGTCCTGCTCTGCGAAGACACTGGGGGGAGGGCTTTAAGGTGAGAACGGTGAGGAGGACAGAGGTGATCTGGTCCTGAAGGTCACGGGTGTACCGCACAGGTCGTGTTTACAGAGTGAGAGGTGGGGACAGGCTGGACAAACTAAGGCCCCTCAGTGGACAGCAAGCGCCAGGAGCTGAGGAAGGCCTTGCTCAGGGATGAGGTGGGCAGGAAACCGCCCTGGGAATGGGCCTTTGATCCCAGGTAAGGCCTCATCTACACTCACTACCAAATACTCAAATCTGATCCACCACTCCATGTGAAACTAGAGGACACTGAGGAACAGCGGGTCCCACAGCTAGTCCGGGTCCAAGTGTCAGTGTCCAGAGAGGCCTTCTGTTTCTGGGCCCACTGCTCTTTCCCTGTGGAACTGAAGTCAGGTGGGGCAGACAGATCCATGAGACTGGATGGATGGGAGGTGGAGCCCTTGCTGTGTAAGCTGGTTGAGGACAAGCAGAACCTTGCCCTGCCCCTTTGCCCTGCCCCTTGCTGGCTGGAAGAGCAAGGGCAATGTCGAAGCTGGGGCTCAAGTGGGGAACAAAGTGGAGGAAGGCTTCCTAAGGTGATAACCTCCATGTGGCAGATGACAGGTCTACCGGCCTGCTTTGGGACACAGGCTGCTTCCACATGCTTGGAAAGACGCCATGATCTCATGTTCATTTTCAAAGCGTGATGCCAGGCTGGGCTGGGGCTTGACATGCCAGGCTCCGGATGGGCACAATGTACGAAATGTGTTCCCAGGTGGTGTTGGTGGAGTAGGAGAGAGGGCAACTGGTCAAAGAAGAAGAAACAGTACTACAGAGTGATGCCCGTTTCTGACCTTTAAGAGAGTTAGCCGGCCTCCCCCACCTTTATCTTCGTACTTCGGGCTCCATAGGATATGGGGTTACTGGAGGGAAGGGGGTTCTCCAGTCTCAGGACGACCCAGGAAATTGATAGCGTGGTGGAGCAGAAGAAGCCTGGCTCCAGAATCGGAAGAGACTGGGTTCCAGTCGTTGTCTGTCTCCTAGGCAGATGATGCTGTGCGAGCCAGTGAACCTCTCTGAAGGGGTTTCCTGTGAGTTGATGAACACGCCCCACCCAGCGCCTGGCATGTAACAGGCGAGCAAGTAAGTACTTGTTAAGTGACTGAATGAGTTAGTGAATCAGTAAATGTATAACTCTGGTAAGGGCAGGACTTAGAACTTGAACTCGGTTTCAACCTCCAAGTGCAGGGCTCTGCTGACCCTGACCACCATCTCCCGACTGCCGATAAACTAGCCTCCTAGGTAGGCCGAGGGTGTGGATATCCAGGGAGGAATAGGCTTGGCTGCCCTGGGGCCCTGGCAGACTGGCTGCTTTGGGCAGCTGAGCTCCTGAAGGGTCAACACTGTCTCCGGAGTGGCCCCAAGGAGCTAGGGGATAAGAGGGTATTGGCGGGGGGCAGCGGGGGGGTGGTGTGTGTGAGGATGGAGCGACTCAGGATGGAGAACCAGCAGGAGAGTATTGGTGGAGGGGAACAGAGAAACAGTGGCCAGTTCTCTCTCTCCCTGAGTCCTTTTCTCTAAATACAGCTCTGTTTCTCTACCATGGGATTAGCACACATCTCTCATTCTCCTATTGCAACGAGATTTTATTTCTAATTATGCTGTAATAAAACTGGAGCGCTCCCAGGCTTCCTTTCAAATGACTTGTACACACACTGCTGATAGAATCCTCCTCAGCACCATTGTAATAGCATTTCCCTGACATTCATTAGACATGCATGAGAGGGGCGCTTTAAGAATAGAATTGCATTTAAATGGATTTGCTGAGAGAGGAAGATGAAAAAGAGAGAGGCAAGGGGGGCGAGGGAGAGGGAGAGAGGTTTGTTGAACAAACTATGAAAACAAGATGCCATAATAACAGGGTACTGAAATAAGCCTCTTTCTTCCCAGTGCTCCTCCCGCTCTGCTCCATGTGGCAGAGCCCAGCCAGGAGCGGCAGCCTCCAACCCTCCCCGATCGCCCTCCCCAGATCCCCATCCCCCTTTATGTTGCCCACCGGGGGGGCTCCAGAGCTCTCCACTCATGTGTCAGATGCTCACAGTGCAATAGAAATCACTGTTATTACAATTTAAGGAAGTTGCCTTGCTTCCACAAAACCCCAACAGCCGGCAGGGTGCGGGTGCGAGACCCTGCGTCCTTGGGTCTGGAGGAGGGGGATGGTGACTGCCTGCCCAGCACTCACCTCTGAGTCCTGGCGACCACCCTTCTGCTCCGCCCCTTGAATGATCTTCACTCCCACCCCCCTGTCAAGCAGTAGGAGATCCATTCTGACCAGAGCCTAGCAGGCTTCCTGCGGAGCTGCCTGCCCGACCTTCTTCCTAGGTGGAGCAGACTCTGACCGTGGCACCATAAAGGGCCTATGTATCGGTGGGCTACCGACTGTGTGTCCGCATCCACCTTTGGTCGCATCTAATTCATTCTCTTCACTAAAGCGAGATCCTCTTAAAATGCATTTTAGATCCTACCAAAAACCATCCATGGCTTCTTATTTTTCTTAGGATAGAGACAAGAATCCTTGACAGGGCAGTCAAAGCCCACCGTCCTTCCCCTGGCCCTGCCAGCCCGCACTCCGGCCCTGGCCCAGTCTGGACTCCCAGCCATGCTGGCCGTCCTCCACAGTGAGGCACCCCTTCCCCTTCCCACAGCCTTACTGCTCAGGACACTCCTCTCCCCTCCTCCCCAAAGCCCACTCCCAGCCACCCCTCCGGGCCAGCTGACACGCCCTTCCTTAGAAGGCCCCCCACCCCCGCAGTGAGGTTTTCTGTCTCTCATCCTCGCTCCCTGCACACTTGTTACAGCTGTGAGGTGTGCGCCGAGCCACCGAAGGCCTGGCACCATCCCTAGACTGTAGGCCCCTGGTGAGTGTCCTGGCATGGCTCGAGGCCTGCTGTGTGCTACAGACTCAGTACGATGGCGTGGGCACTAGGCACGGTGCCAGGGACTCCCTATTCCCAATACGATTTCTTGTTTAGTCCTTGCTGTAGCCTTACTGGGGTGAAGGTTTTTCATTTCCTTCTAACAGACGAGGAAGTGAAGGACCAGAGCTCAAAGCAATTTGTCCCAAGCCGCAGCGCTGGAGCTGTCTCGATCCAAAGCCAGGCTTTCACTATGCTGCTTCATACCACACGGCATGGTCACGGGCATGCCTGCAGGCTCCTTCCTACAGGGGCTGCCCCCCACCTCCCCTGTGCCCCACCAACCCCGACTGCTTCTGGAAGGCCTCTTTGAGAGTCCGGCTAATGCATACTCTCCTTTTCCAGATGGCTCAAGATTCCCCCTGCGGGACTGGAAGGCCCTCTGTTTTCACATTTGGATTGTTTCTGCCCATTCCGTGACTCACTCTTGCATTCCCAAATAGAATGCAGGTTCTTTAAAGATGGCACATGCCACTCTTTTGAGCTGCCATAACCCCTGGGCGAGGGTTGGGAATATGCTACCACAGAGCTATGGATCTGCAGCTGGTGTGACCTTGAGGCAGCTCCTGGGGAGGACCCCCTCAGAGCCTCAGCCTCATCGTCTGTGAAGCTGTCACCACGGCACCCCGGGTGTTGCTGCGGAAGCCATGCCACATGGAAGCTTGTTTCTTCCTCTCGCCCCACTCCCTCCTTTGGTCTCTGTGTTTGGACGGGTACAGGTAAGGAATGGAAATGCAGGTCTTACAGTGTCCCAGAAGAAGGTGTGCCTAAAAGGAATGAGGCACTGTGACCTCTCGAAGCCATCTGATGTGGCTTCAGGGGTACTGGATGGCAGTGGAGATCCTCCCTCTGTCCTTTCTGTTTGTCTCCTAATTTGTCATCTTCCCACCCATAAGCCTGCCTTATTCAGAGGCCTCCAGTGTCCACATGCTGTTCCCAGGATGTGGGGTCATAGCCCCCAAAGGCCAAGGGCAGCTGGCAGGCCCTTCCACCTCTGCCTCCCAGTCTCCAGCACAGCCCAGGGCTTTTGCACTTGCTAACAGCCCAGTGCATGTTAGTGAATGAGACCATGATCTCCCTGAGGGCAGGGGCTGCCTGCCTGTCCATTGCTCTGGGCTGAATTTTGGGTACAATTGCTGCACGTGGTGGTGCTCAATAAGTACGTTTTGAAGGAGCGAATGAGGCATGAGGCATGAATGGAGGAGTGCAGAAATGAAGGTGTGCAGGAATCTCGGCCTTTTTAGCTCTTGGACGAATAGTTGAGCTCTGAAGTCAAACAGTTTGGCTCCATCAGTGAGATCCCGCAGATTACTGAACCTCCCTGACTCAGCTTCCTCATGTATGAAATTGTGCTAATATTATACCAACCACACAGATTTGGAGTTGTCACAACTCCACAACCTGGCCCAGTGCCTGCACAGGGACTGTCCAATAAACAATAGTTCTTGTTGTTATTACTTCAGAGCTACTTCATGGTACGCCAACACCCCGAGGAGCTTGGAGTGACCACTTGCGTTGCGGGTTCTAGATTGCTTTGAGTCCCATTTCTGATGCTGCTCAAAAAGCAAAAGCAACTCTGTTTTGGACATCTTCCTTTTTTATTTATAGGCTGCTGAGTAGGACCGGATGGCACATCAGCAATGCCAGCCGGGGAGCTTATCAGAAAAGGTAGAAATGCTCAGAGACCCACCAACATTTGTGTCTTGTCAGCTCTGGAAACGAGTCCACCTTACTGAGATGATGTGAACACAAAGTGCTCCGCGCTAACTATACTAGCCCGCTCGCTTTCCTCCCAGCACTGCCGTCTCAGCACCTTTCAGCCCTGAATTCCATCCCACTTCTCCAGAAGCCTCCCCGGCTCCCCTTGCCTCGCCAGCCAGCGTCTCCTCCTCCCTCACCTGGCTTTCATCATGCACTTGCTCGTTACTGTTGATTTAAAAAATGCATCGGTGCTTGTCTTCCTTGGTGGCAACATTATCCCCATATGACAGATGAGGAAACTGGCTCCTGAAGATTCAGAGACTCGCCCAGGGTTGCGGCACTAGCAAATGACATCACTGGGATTTGAACACAGGTAGTCTTATTGCACTGGGCCTTGAGGACAGAGACCTCAAATTCCCCAAAAGGATTCCACAGGCCTTTTCTGGAAGCCCAATGTCTGTTTATTGACATTAACTGTTGACAATGGCCAGCTTTCAGGGCAATACAAACACTAAATGAGAAGTGTAGGTAAAAGCTTCACCCTTGGCTAAGTCCACGGCGAGGGCTTAATTGCTGATTTATGCTATACTCTATCTATTTGTACTTGAGTGGTGACGGTGGCATGTCTGGAGCCATGTCTTCTCAGCATAGTGCTGGCCCCGCCAACTGCCTGGGCACGGGCTGCCTCACCACCCTGCCCGGAGTGGCGCCAGCTCCCGGCTTCCCATAGCACTTGGCATTCTGAGCTCATTCACCAAATAGGTGCAATTTCCCACCTCTTATTCTCTGTCACTTTCCATGCAATCGATCACAAAACTGTTTCCAAATTAACCTACATTTAGCTCCAGTCTCCCTTCTTCTGACTCCAGCAATTTCCTACCTTTGTCCTGGGTGTGTTAACTCCTCTAGACACCGGCCTCCCTGCATCTTTGCTTCTCCCTGAAAATGCCCTGATGACTCAGAGTCCAGGGGGCTGCCTGGCGACCCTCGTGTCCCTGGCCAGGGACTCTCTTTCTCAGGATATCTCTTTGTCTTCAGCCTCAGGGCACAGGACAGTCAGTTCCCTTCTTTTCCTTCCACCTCTGTTTGGGATGCACCTTAAATACTGAGCTTTCTTTAAAATAATGTTTTGGGTTGAAGGAGTCATAAAGTTTCTTCTGCGTAAGCCCCCAAAACGTGTAAAAAGAAAGAAATTTGGGAGGACAAAGATCAGAGAGATATAAACTCAGGGTTGAAACAAGGATTTCTTGGTAAATTCCAAGAACTATATTCCCTAGCCCCACCAAATTCTGTCTTGAAAAAACAGAGAAGGAAACTGGCATTAATGGAGGACCTACTATGTGTCAAGCACTATCTGTGTAGTACCACAAACTTGCCAGATGGGTATTATCATCCCCAATGTACAGATGGAAAAACTGAGGCTCAGAGAGATTGGGCAAGTTGTTGCTTATGTCACAGACCCAGGAAGTGAACCCAGGCCCAAAGCCTGGCCCTCTCATCCTCTGTGCCAGACTGTCTCTGCATTCCAGCATCTGGAGGCTTCTAAGGGGGGCGTGTGTGTGGTGTGTGTAGGGTTAGAAAGGAAAGAAAAGGAGTGGTTTAGGGGCATCCATTTACCCTTCTTCTGCCATCTAAGCTCCAGCTTTAGATCAGCTTCCTGGGTCCATAAGTTAGAGGTAGTTGCTGGAGTAGGGATGAGAAGGGAGTAACCATGGCAGAAAATTAGGGAGTGGCTGACTCTGGGGTAGATAGCCAGTGAGGGAGGGCCTCAGTGGCCCAATGGCTATGGGTGGAGGGCTGCCATACTAGCAGTCACAGGATCAAAGAGCAAGTAGGAATTAATATCCCTGAGGTGGTCTTGTGCCTATGCTATGAGCAGAGAATTACAGGACACAAGGCAGGAGCTTACAGAATGAATGGGAGGGGACAAGAGATTTCCATGGCTAATCTTGTTAAGGAGACAATTTCTTATCAAGCTCATTATGCCTTGGAAGGAGGGAGCAAGAGGGGGAGAGGTGGTGGGGGAGAGTGCCGTGGAGGGGCTGCCCCTGGAGAAGGAAGGCGATGGGGTGGGAGCCGTGGTAAATTATCCCGTGGGTTCCAGGGAGGCAGGCGTGTGACCAGCAGGGGTCTGAAGGAACAGGACTTGTACCTGTCTCCACTGGCCTAGAATGGAGGCCAGTGGTAAAAACTCTC
Source organism: Carollia perspicillata (assembly GCA_004027735.1). Lineage (NCBI taxonomy): Eukaryota > Metazoa > Chordata > Mammalia > Chiroptera > Phyllostomidae > Carollia > Carollia perspicillata. The sequence continues at coordinate 12,330 of PVKM010041714.1, forward strand.
CCTGGAAGCCTGCTCTCTGCTGGGCTGCTGGGAACACCCTCCCTGCCCTGTCGGTTGTCTGAGCCTACAGGTGCCCGAGACAGAAGCGGGATCTTCCACCTTCCTCCTTCCACCAAATGTCCATCATTTCCATCTTCTGTGGATCAAAGGGCCATCCCCAACTTGCACAGTGGCTGAAAGAGCAAAGTACACCCATTTGTCTGCAAAGACACTTTGCTGCCCAAGCTCTTGCTCAATTCTTGCAGTCCCCCTTCCCTGTGAGACGGGCAGGTAGGGGATTATATATAGCCTAGGAAGTCAGAGGGCCCATTCTGGCACTTGACAGCTGAGCATTTTGTGCAAATCACTTAAGCCCTTTGAGTGATCATCTTGAAAATAGAGATTAAATAAATCATGCCCTACCTACTTCACAGAGTCCTTGTGAGGATTAAAAAACATAATGTATGCAAGAGGGTCTGGTAACCTATGAAGCACTTACATAAAGGGAAGAGATCGTTAAAGCCATTTTGGTGGAAGCCGAGGCAACAGGTGAAGTGTCTTGCTGGAGGTAACAAGGTGGAAGTGGTAATCCAGGGTTGAATCTTTAGTTTCAAATCAAGGGTTATTTCTGCTGCCACAAAAATCCCTTGACTGCCCTATCTTTGCCTAGGCAACCACAGGGGAATTCAATGGGCACCAATCTGAGTATCTGTTTATGAAGGGCCCACGA
>PVKM010041715.1:0-13029 GCA_004027735.1 Carollia perspicillata
CCCGGTCCTGGTTTATACCCTCACATATGGACACTGGGTCTTCAAAAGGACAAAGGACCCACTGAACATTCATTGGCAGGGGTTTTCTCCTCCCCACTCCTGCTATGCCCTGCCCTGCCCTGCCCTCTCTGGCGGGCCTGGCCCCCTCGTCCAGACCGGCATGAAGATCCCTCTCCTGAACCCCTGCTGGGCCTGCCCCTTTTCACCTTGCCCTGCAGAGGACTGGGTTGGGGCACAGCAAACAGACTCCTGCTGGCGAACTCGCCCAACCTCAGAGATGGGGTCTTCAGGCCTTGTGTAAGGAGACAAAGTCGCTGAAACAGGCTGTAGGACATGGTCTTCCCACTTTACAGACGAGGAAACTGAGGCTCGGGGCGTTAAGCAGTCCAACGTTAAGCAGGGGTGCCAAGACTTGAGCCCCGGTCTGTCTGATCACGAACTAGAATTCCTCCCACTGCACTAGGCCCCCTCGGCGCCTCTCCTGCCTCATTCCCCTTCTTCCAGCTTCCCCTTTGGGAAGTTGTCCCATTTCCTCCGGGACCTCGCCCTTCCTGAAACACTTGTAAGGAGTAGCCATCTTTACTAACCTGTGGTCCGTGGAAATCCAGCCCAGCCACAAAGCCCTCCTGGGCCCCTCCCCTCAGAGTCCCCTCTACACACACACACCCATGACACTGCAGTTTGTGGGTCTGTTAGTCACAATTAGAAAACATTCCTACCAAGTGGACTGGGGGTGGGGAAGTCAGATAGCTACTATATTTATGCCGTGAATGGATTTAGGTGATAATAAAGGCAGATGTTGCTATAGCAACCAACGTTCTAGGATCCCATACACATCCTTCGTCCTTTGTGTGAGGTGCACTGGATTGCAGCTCACATCCCGAGGAATGGTCTCTGCAAGCAGGGCCCACTGACCACGTGGGCAGGTGGAGGCCCACTGGCACACCTGGGACCCCTCACCACCAAAGCACTGGCCGCAGCCTGCAGTTCCACGGGGACCTGGGTGCCAGCACCCGCTCGGGGAGAGCCAACCGGAGGGCCACCTGGGGGCTGCCCTCTCCCTCCTGGCCGAACTCTGACCTTTGCTCCCCTTTCCTTTCCCTCTTTTTCATGCCGGCTCTACACTACACTAATTGCTTAACGTCAGCCTGGGGTGTTTTCTGGATACTACTGGCTGGTGGTAGAGGGTCGGGTAGTCACTCTGGTGATAACCTGCCTTGGTGTGAAGGAGTGAGTGCTACGGCCCGCTGGGAGTGCTGTGCAGTGGGAACAGCCCCAGCCCTGTTCCCGGTGCCCGCCCCTCCTCGTCGGGAGTCTGTCACCCACCCAATCAAAGCACAAAGGGAAAAAGACTTGGCTAGAATTTTCAGGGCCTATGTTTCAGGCCCAGCTCTGTCACCTCAGAGCGGCCACCCGGCTGCTGCAGGACCTCCCTGAGTCCTAGTCCCCGCCGTGTGACACAGGGCCCTGTGCCTGCAGAAAGCACGAACCTCCGGGACTCATTCGTTAAGTAGGTGAGAACAGTAACAGGTGGCAAATGCAGCTCCCACCAGTATTTGCCTTTTTTCACACAACAGAAGCCTTAAAGCAAAAGAATAAATTCCAAACTGCAGAAATTCAGCCACCCACGGACTGGTGGGGGATATGCTCTCAGAGTGACCATCAACACATGTGGCCATCCACTAGTAACATGAGCCACAGCCACCCACCACGGAGCCGGGCTCAAGAGCCCAGAGTCTGCTAGGGGAGGCAGGCAGGTAGGCGGCAATAGACACAGTGTGGCGGGTGCCCCAGCGGGTGGGTGCTCTGACGAGGGACGCTGACGCCAGAGGGAGGTGGCCGCTGTGTGACCTCGGGCACGCTGCCCCACCTCTCTGAGCCTCAGTCCCATACCTGTGAGTGGGAGACAAGGTCTGACTGGCGGTGCTGTTTCTGGACGACCTTGTCTCCCCCATGCTCTGGCCTGCTGCCCATTTCTAATGGCTCCCAAACACCCAATATCGCAAACGCCGGATCTATGCGTGAAGCTGGCCGCTGTGTGCCCCTCGGGCACCTCGCACTCCACATACTCCGAGCTGGGCTCATCATCCCCCCATAAATCTCTGTCTGCGCTGTAGTCTCCATCTGGAATGGCAGCTCCCTCTTCCACTTCTTGCCTTTCAGCCACAGGACCAACCAAGTGCCGGTTCTACAACTTTGCCTCCCAATTATTTCTGGATGCCTTCCCTCCAGTCCTGACATACCTGCCCTGGTCCTGACCTTCAGTGCCTCTAGCTCTGGTGGCCTTCCTCATCTCAGCCTTGTCCCCATTAATCCCAATGTCCCAGACTGCAGAGGGCCCCTTCCATCATGCTGAGGTCACCGCACCATCCCTATCACTGAGAGACAAGTGCAGACTCCTCCACGAGGCTCTTCAGAATGCAGCCTCCGCCGCCTCCCCAGCCTCGATACCTCCCCCAACTCCATTCTCCCCACTCCTGGCTCTGAGACCTGCTTACAGACCCTACAGATCCAAGATACTCCTCACCTTCGTGCCTTTGCTTAGCAGTGTGCCCCTCTGTTTGGAACGCCTTCTACACCCCCATTTCTTTCTTACTCTTCCTTCCCTTTCCCTATCTATTCACATGCAGACATCACCTCTTGGAAGCCCTCTCTGATGTCCCTGGGCTGGGCTCTTTGAGGGCCATGTGCATCTCTCCTGCCCTCTGTGCATAGGTTCATTCCATCGACCAGACGTCAGGCTCCCTGTGGCTCGGACTAACCACAGCTCATTCGTGCCTGCGCCTCGGGTTCCTAGCACTGTGCTGGGCCGCTAGCCAGGGCTCCAAATTATGTCTGTGACTGAATGACCTATTTGAAAGAGAATCTTTCTCTCAAAATCGCACTGAACCCAAGCACTTTCTAGCATTATTTTCTATCCAACCGAGCCAAGCAAAGGCAACAAAGCCACACTGGATGCTGCCTCCAGATTCGAGCTCTGGCATTTCACATGTCAACGTAACCAGGCTCTCGTTCCCAGGGATTCCAGCAAAGACCCATCCAGGTGCGGCTGTGAAGGTATCCTGCAGGTGTGGTAACATCTACAACCAGTGGACTGTAAGCGGAGACTATCCTCAGCCAGCAAGGTGGGCCTGATCCAATTAGGTGGGAGGCCTGAAGCGCAGAGCCGAGGCCTCCCTGAGCGAGAAGGCATTCTGCCTGTGGACGGCAGCGTCAGCCCTTCCCCGAGCCTGTCCAGGCTGCCCCTCCTGGAGGCCCACCCTCTGGGCCTCAGACGTGTCTAGCCAGTCCTCGCAGCCCTCGCACGCCAATTCCTTGCACTAAATTCCTTTAGGTATATACATATACATAAGCATGCTGTACATCTCCACTACTGTATATGTATGCCATAGACACATCATACGTGTATAGAGATGGTACCGATCTAAAGAGGAAGAGAGAGAAAGACTCTCCTACTGGTTCTGTTCCTCTGACAGAACCCTGACTTACACGCTGGCCCCCAAAGCCCTGCCAGACCCGGTCTGAGCCGGCCCTTGTCTTGGCGTCGAAGCTCTTCTGGAGAAGAGCACGTTTCAGAGTTCTTCCCGCGTGCCCGGCATCCAAGAGACGTGGGAGGGTGGCAAAGATCGCGCCTCGGTGGCCGCCGGAGAACCTCAGCACAGGGTGATTCAACAGCTTCACAAGATGACACAGTGACACTGCTCAACAGATGTCCTACCTCCCAGGCCAGGGCTCCCAGCAGACGTATTCTGAAGCACCAGTAATTTGCATTAGTGAGAAGAAAAGGCTGCTGTAGATGATTGAACTTGGCCAATTAACAAGTAAACAAACACACAACCGCAAGCCAGAGCCCTGGCTAATTCAATGTACTCTGCTCCCTTAATTTGATGCGAGTCGTTTAGTTTTAATTAAGACAATGCTTCAGGGCATATTAGTAGGAATCCTGTAGTATATATTATGGAAATAATAAAGGCTTAGCAAGGAGACCTGTTTCGCACTCTGCTATTAAACCTTCACCAGGAAGGGAGGGGGGGCGGCCAGGCTCTTTGTGGAAATGACTGGGTTTGGAAATCAGCACTATTAGAAGGAGCTAGGTGAGGCAGAGCCTGGCAATGCCCCAGACCCGAGCAAACCCAGGAACGCTCTGCTCATGGGCCTGAGGGCCAGCCTCACTGCTGGCCCGCTGGGAGCCCAACCCTCCCCCTACGGCCATTGGGGCAGGATGGAGGCTTCCGGGGAGGACACCCAGAGAGCCACCACAAAGAGGACATCCCAGCTCGGATCCTACTTGGTTACACTCGAACCCCACTAACCTGAGCCTTCCCCCTGCAGACTGTCACCTAAGGGGAGGAGAATCAAGCCTTAGAGCCCACTCTCTCCCTGGCCAGACAACACTGGCCTCTCCCCCTTTCCTCGGCCTCTCCAGTGTGATTGATGAGCTGCTCGGGTGAGAGGGTTCTTCTGTTCCAGCTCAGATGGGGGAGAGCTAGGTTCGCTTGCCTCTCCTTTCCCGTTTGAATGCCACACCTCTGGCCCTCCCTGCCTTCTTCTCCGCCCGTCCCCTACGGAACTACTGTTATTTAGTCCTCCACAGAAAAGCACCCCCGGCACTGTTTTCCCTCCATCGTCAGCCAGAGTAGCCTTTCTGTTCTCCTTTGGGGGACCAGGGGCTGTCTTTTACAACAGCTCCAAGTATCACTGAAGAACAAGGAGATACTTGCCTGGGGAAGGAGATGAGCTATTCCCGTCTCCAAAGGCACCACCGTGTTACAAACCGAGAGACCCAGGGAATATGGCCTAGGCCAGCTCTGCCATATCAGCAGCTCTCCAATCACGGGTAAGTCATTCCCTCCTCAGCCTCAGTTTCCCTTTTGAAAATGTAAGTTAAACCATTTATTTCTGAGATGCCAGAGAAAAGGAAGCTCATTTCTCCGAGACCACCCCTTTCTTACTCACGGCGCCTCTCCCCCTGGCCTGGGTCTCTCTTCTTCTCCCTCCCTCCCTCCCTCCAATCCTGCCTCCCCCTCTCTCTCCCTCTTCCTCTCACCGCCTACCCCCCTTTGTCTCTCCCTCAGATTTCAGTGAATCACCACCAGGGTAGACTATCTATAAACCTGTATCTCCCTGTTTCTGCAGCCCCGTCCTGTGGGTACCCAGGGTGCTCAACCGGTGGACATCACCCCAGAATCACTCAGCATTATAAGGAGGAGGGCCGTGGGCAGAGGCACTGGTGACTATCATGAGAATGCTTGAAAGGGGCCCACAAACCTTGGAGCCCCTGGAAGGGGAAAACAGTAGGGAGCTTCAGCTCTTGGGAATGAAATTGGGAGCCTTGGACAGAGGGCATATGGGGGAGACAGGAATGGGTGTGTACAGCATATTGGTTGATGGATGTATTTTGTGTACTAATATGAACTTCACACCACTAGAGCATAGCATGAGGCTCGGTGTCATTAGTGAGAAAGACACAATCCCCGTCCTCAGGGAACCTGGGGGACGAGGGGAGATGGACATGACAAATGAGAATTACAGCACAGAGAAGCGGCAGTGGGTACGTGAGAGCACACGGAACCCACACTGTGGGGTTAGAATGGACCCGTGGGAGGAGAGGCCAGTCAAGGTATGACCCGGAAGTGTTTTCTTCTGATTCAGTCTCTCAAGCAGGAACTGATACTCCCTCCTCCTTGAAACAATTTTTCACTTAATTTTCTTCCCCTTCAGCCACTTCCTTCCAGTGTCCTTTTACCATCTGAATTTTTAGATGTTAGAATGCTTAGCACCTGACCCTCAGGCCTCCTCTCTTCTCTGAGGCATAGACATCCTTACCCATCGTATCAGGGGTCCTCACAAGACACAGAGGGAACATGCAGCTACAGTCTTTGAAGAGATCTTCTCCTGAAGGCACTATTCACAGAAGACACCGACAGGAGGTTTGGAGGTCCCCAAGGCCTAGCAACCCTGGGAGACTGACACCATCCTTAGTCATCCTTAGTCCTAAAGGAACAGGGTGAGGAATTGGTGTGACCAAAGCCCGGCTGAGAGCTGGAACCACGGCTGTGCTCGTGTTTGGTGGGGCTGTGGCTGTGGGAATGGTGGCTGAGCAGAGAGAACAGTGCCTGCCCTATTTCCACCTCGGGTCTGCTTCTGGGCACCCTGGTGAGACAGTCCCTGGAGCTCAGGCACAAGACAGCAGGGCCAGGCAGAGAAGGACAGAGAACAGATCTCGGGCAAACGGAGATGCCTCGGCACCTCAGTATCTCTGGTTCCTCTCGTTCCGGGTGTGAGGTAGGTCCCACATTCCTGACCCCGCCCTGGAGTCAGCCACAGCGTGTGCAACTCGCTTTAGCCAATGTCACTTCCAGACATAGGTCATCATGTTCCCCTTTCCACCTGCTATAATGACCAGTGACAGTCCAGAGGACGAAGACTCAGGCAGCCTGGGTCCCAGGTGATAACGACGCGAAGTAGAATCCCATGGTGTCCCACAGTGGACACGTCACACGAGCAAACATATGCCCCTGAGAGCTGAAAACTGTTTGTTGCTATAGTTTTGCCTAGTTTATCCTGACTGATCCGAAGCAATCTCCCTCACCCTGGCTTTGCCTGTCTCCCTCCTCTAAAATGTAAATCACAGAGGCAGAACTTCTTGGCTCACTACTGATTTTCAGCACCTAGAGGAGCACCTGGTTAATAGCAGATGCTACAGTTCTTGGTTGAATAGAAGAAAAAATAAATGAGCCCCTAGTGATTAACCCATGTTATTAAGTATTAATATGTCCTGGGCACGTTCTCAGGAAGTATGTCCAGGCAACTCTAAGCAAGTTAAAGATTAAACAAACCACATAGGTCACCTGGCTTAAGTCATAGAGTGGCTTGTGAAGGCATTGGACCCCAGAGCCCCAGCACTGACCTCTCTGCCTTGCTGCTTCCCAGTCCAATGGGGGCTTGGTGGGATGTGCAGGAAAGGCCGTTCAGGGCACAAGTCAGAGGCTGGAGAGAGCCGGTGCCACTTACAATGCGTCTATTATCGTGGGAGCTGAGAGTGGCAACTAATACACGCACAGGATGACAGAGAAAATTAAACACTGTGTTTGACTATGTAAAAATAATGCTAATTACAGTCACTTATGTGAATTGCTTACCATTTTTGCCTTATCACCAGGCAGCAGAACAGTTATGTAGCTCTTTCACTGATGTCAACCTAACTTTGATTACAACTATAAAATCTAAAAACAAGAGCTTGGTCCAACAATGAGTTGGTTGCTCACAGAGACTGGTTCTCTGCCCAGAATTTAAAATTAGAGAAGAACTACATTGTCCTTAACAGTCACTGTCTGTCTTAGTGGTGATCTTCTAGGTATAGCAGTTTGATCTGGACTAGAAGATCCTTGAGGCAGGTGCTATCCAATTTTTCCTGGCATCGTTATCTCCTTTCCACCCAGAGTGTTAGCAGGGCACGTGGCAACCCAGATGGATACCATACTCCCAGACTCCTTTGCAGCTAGATTCAGCCAGCAGAATGTCAGAAGTGATGTGTGCAAATTCAAAACCAAACATTGAAAAGGAAAAGCAAGAACCTTCCTCTCCTCTTTCCCCAATTTCTTCTGGCTACGGTACAGGCAGGGTGTTAGAGCTTACACAAGCCTCCTTGGACCCAGAGTGAAATCCATGTAGGTGTTGAGATGCCAGAGCACAAAATCAAAGGAGCCGGGATGATCAGAATTGTGGGGCTGCACTTCTCAAGCTAGGGATTCTCTCTCCCCAGCATAAGGCAGAGAGACCATCTCTCTGGTAAAAGGCATAGCCCCTGACCCCACCTCTCACTTTACAAAACATAGGATAAAGTGTAAGCAAGACATTCATTCAAAAAGTATACACAGGTTACCTGAAACAAAACATGTCTTCAGAGTAATGTAGTTAGTAGAATCCCACTTTGTTAACAGTTAGAAAGAAAGTGAGAAAGGGAGGGAAGGAGGAAAGAAGGAGAGAAGGAAAAAAGGAAGGAAGGAAAGAAGGAATACACATTGTATATATGCTTCTCTGAGCCCAGAAAAATTCGTGCAAGGACAAACACCAATTATCATGAGTTACATTGGGAGACAGAACAGGAGGGTTATAACTTTCTTTTACACGTATCTGTATTATCTAAACTTAACTCGGCAAGTATTACTTTTGTTATTTAAAAAACACTAAAAAAAGTTATATAAAATACTACACAGCAGTTAAAATGAATGAACTAGAGCTATATGATATCAACATGGATAAATCCGAAGCAATAATTTTGAACAAAAGAGAGAAGTTAAGGATTAATACATACATTATGAAAGCAATTATATAAAGTTTTCAAACATAAAGTTTCCTACATACTGTTTGTGGATACACAACAGTATAATTCAATATATAAGAATACGTATGGAGCTAGCAAACCCAAATTCACATTAATGGTCACTTCTGAAGAGGGAGGGGAAATGAGAACCAAAGGAATATTCAGCTCCTCTCCGCTGATCCGCACGGCCTGTACGTGTGTGTGAAGCAACAGGGCAAATGCTCAGATTTGACAGTGAGCTCATAGACACTCCGGTATTCATCATCGAGCTGTTTATATTTGTATGCTTGAAATATTTCACAATGGAAAGTAGCAAATGTACTCCCTGAGATAAACTCAACCGTAAGAAAGAGGGAGTGCATATTACACATACCTCCTGAAGGTATCCGCAGAGCCTGTCCCGGCCCACCATGCTGTAAGCTCCTGACTGCACAGATGCTCTGCTAGCCCCTAGCAACACGAAAACGCCATTCAGCCTTCGCCCATTCTGAAGACTCTTACCCCTGGCAGGAGAGACCGACGGATAACTGACTGACTCGCTGTTATTCATGAGGTTTGCTCCACGGTGGGAAATGGCACATAGCCCTTTTCTGCTGACAGTCGAGGTGGCAAACAGGTGTGGAGAGGCAGCACATAGCAGGGAAAGCAGACTTCTGCCCATCCCCCAGGGCCAGGGCTCACAGACATGGGACCTTCGATGAATTACAAAACTTCTCCAAGTTTCCTTCCTCCTCTGTCAACTCTTCACTGGGTTGCAAACACAGGGAGACCCACCATCATGAAGTGAGTATCACAATAAAGTGAGCTGCGATCTTTTTGCTGGGTGTGGGGGCAGGTCTTGAAACACCTGTGAGTTGAATAATAAAGTGCGTGATGAAATGAGGTCTGCTTGTAGGGCGTGCGATCGTCTAGTTGAAGGTGCCTCGTACCCTGACGGAGCGGACAGCGCTCAATAACTACTAGGACACAAGGGGAAACTGAGGACCAAGAAAGCTGAGCGACCCGTCCGAGTGCAAACTGCAGTGCGTGACAAATCGAGGATCCCACCCAGGTGCGTGCCCCCCAGGGTGCCTTGGATCTTGAGCCTTCCGGGTGCTCGACCAATGCCTGCTGAATGAGACTACATTTCTGATTTGAAGTCAATTCTTTCATCATAGAATCACTTAAAGCTAAGAAAAATTCAAAAGAATAAATCATTTAACCATAACAGTGAGGAGGGCCACCCAGAGAGGTCGGGACTTCCCCAAGATCTCACAGCAGGGCGGGGCCGGCCTCCAGCTGTCCCCACTCCTGCCTCACCACAGCTCACGCCACGCCACAGCTCGCAGGTTCAGAGGTGCTTTCTGCTCTGCCCCAGACGGCACACCCCCTCTGCCCAGCTGGTGACACAGGGGACTCCTCATCACATGCGCCCTCCGGGCCTCTCCAGGCCCCACTCCAGCTCTCCCCTGCTTCAGCCTCTTGCCTGGGCAGCTCCTTCTCACCCCACATGGTACTCTGCGTGGCCTGGGGAACCCTGGACGTCCTTGTGCCTCTGGAAGGCTAGGTCAGGCCCAGGTGGAGGCCCGGAGCGAGCACTTGGGCGAATCGGCCTAAGTCACCAGCATAAAAAAGGCTCCAGTGATAATAATGGGGCGCACACTGCGTGCCAAATGGTGTTCGTTGCCCACATCACTTCACCGAATCCTCTGAGTAACCTTATGAGATAGACTTAAAAACCGCCACTAACGAGAACCGGTTCAAGGTCACACAGAGACTAAGCGATGGAGCCAGGAGTTGAACGCCTGAGGCCAAGACTTACCCACTTGTGCAATGCTGCCTCTTCGGGACGGGGTGCACGGCACGTCCATGGTCCGTAACCTCTCAGCAGCAGCCACAGCCCTCAGCCCGCCATAAACCTACAAGAGGGGGAAGCAAATCTGAACACGTATTGACCTCCTTGCATTTGCATCCAAATTCAAGTCGTTGGTGACCCACACCCTGTGCAGTGGGTCTAGAGTCTACGGTCATCTTCCCAACCCCTTCCTTCTTGTTTTCACTGGAAAATTATTAACCAGCTGCTTCTGGGTTGCTGCACGCACCACTGATCAGATCGAGCTTTCCATTTTTTTTCTGGGCATTTTCCTCCGCCCTCTCAAATGCCCCTTTAAAGTCAGTGATGGGTCTGGCGAGTGCCCCTGCCAAAACCCCTCACCTCCTGGGTTTCTGCTCTGTCCCTGCCAGCAGCCCATCCCTCTTGGTGTGTCAAGTCCACCCATCACGTACTTCGAAACCACCCCCACAGTCAGCTGCTCCCATCTCCCCAGACTCCTGTTCCTTCCAAAGTCACAACCTTCAACGGGAGGGAGGGACAGAGACACAACTCAAGCCCTTGAGTCTTTCCGTCTCCCATGAAAAAATGTTGAAATTGTGCAGACATGGTCAAGGGCTATTTTCTGCCCCCACCTGGATCAATTTTCCTGTGTGAACCAGCAGGGATGGGCACTGTGGGAGACTGGGACAAGCACACTGAACACTGTCTCATCGTGAAAGGCAAGAGACGATGGGAAACGAGTGTTTTGTAAGTGACAGAGCACTAGTCAGATGTGAGAAGGTGGCAGTTATTTGACGTGAGCCATCCAGGAGGACAGTGGCATGTCTCCTTTTTAGTCCTGTCTGATCACACACAGCTGACTGTATTCCTCAAGGTGAGGGGTCGCCAATCCCCACACCCCTGCCTCCAGGGAGCCCACCAGGGTACCCCTGCCTTCCAGAGAGTGCCTTTGCTTGCCCTGACTTGCCCCTCTGAGGCCCCTGAGGTCCTGCCATGTCACCAAGTAATTGCCCTTCCCATCACTGGCTAGATGGCTAAGACCTTTCCCGTGTTTGCAAAATAACACATGCAGTTAACATTTATTAAACAAGGTGCTCATTGGATCTCATCTAATCCTTACTCCTAGGTTGTGATAGCATTAATACACTATTGGAAAATTCTGGCTGCTACATGGTAGAGCTGAGATTTAGCCTGCGGCTGTATCACACAAAAGCCCATTCTCTCAACCATTTTGTTAACCAGCCCCCCATCCTCATTGCTTAAGTGCTAAGACCACGCACAGTTTACAAGTGACTAAGAGACAAGTCCCTGCACTTTATTCTAGAAAGACTGGGTAAGGGGCCAAGCTGCCCTGCTCAAGCAACTAGTCCCACTTCGGAGGCTCCGACTTTCAAGTGCATGGGATCACCCAGGCGTCTGGTCTGGATGCAGATTCGAATCCAGGCACTGCAGAGCCTGAGACTCACATGTCTACCAAGCCCCCAAGTGACGTCATGCCTCTGGTCTAAGAACCACGCTCCGAGTGGAAGGCTCTAAAAGTCTGGTGCTCTGACACGTCCGACTGCGAGTGACTGAGCAGAAAGCCGCAGCTGGAGAGGGGCTCTCTGGGCTGGGAAACGGCAGGAGCAAAGGCAGAAAATCCTGAGCGTGTGCCGTGCAGAGGACGCCAGGCACTCAGCAGGGCTGGGACCCAGCGCCGTGGGAGAAGGCCGAGAACACCAGTCTCAGAAAACAAGTCTGGGAGGAAGATTTGAGTCTGGCTGTGAAGAGCCTTGAATATCACGCCAGCACAGTTAAGCCGCCAAATTCTTATCCTTTTCTAGCTTCTTACTGCCCGTCCTCCCTATCAGAACGAAGACATGAAGTCTCTGAATCCTCTTTCTCCCCTGAAATGCCTTGCGCCTGGCCACGTTCAGGAAAGAGTCGAGACTGGGGCCTGGAGCCCTGTGAAAGGGGAGTGATGGGATCAGTCTGTGTCGCAGGCACTGGGGACGGTGGCTTGGAGACAGGGAGATGTGTCAGGAGGGTGTCCCAACAGGCCAGGGGCGGGACGACGAGGCTGGAACAGAGGCGATGCCAGGGAATGGCCGTGAATGGGGGGTATTCTGCAGGCAATCCACCACACCGTGGATGGGTTTGTTTCCACGGCCACCCCTCTCCCCCCACCCTTTGGCTCTCTTTGTCCTGGGCTGTTCCCCAGAGGCTGACCCCTGTGGATGGATGTATTACCCAGGAAACATTTCCTCTACTTCCAATTGAGATCAGCTGATGAGAGGCACCAGTGGAAGACTGGAGAAGGGAGAAATGGAGGAGGGAGGTTAGGATATTTCTTTCCGTAACCCTGTCCCCTCGTTTGCTACCTAGCCAAGGTTTTGGCAGTGGCTGCCTTCATCCGCGGCCACAGCTTCAGCAGGTCAGCTCCTTTTCAGGGTGCTGGCTGGGGGCCCACACCCTGCAAGGTTGGGATGCTGTCCTACAGGATGAGGTACCGTGGCTGAGATACGGTGTCATTTCCCCTCAGTCAGACAACCCGGGTCCTGGGGCCAAGAGGCAGAGGTGAGAAGGATCCTCTTAATACCTAACAACCCACTTTAAGGACATTTGCTTCCCCTGGGCTCAGTGATGACACTAGCCTCTGCCTATACCACGCCCCTCTTCCCTGGCCCACCTGAGGCCCCAGTGCCGCACGCAGCTAGGTCCCAGTGTGCTGTAAGCCTCTCTTCTCTGCCTGTAGGGTTTATCCACCACAGGCACACCTAGAAGACCGGGAAAAGTCACACCCCAGGTGAAACCCTCTACCATCGAGGGGAGGGACGGGAGTCAAGGCCCCGCCTCCCTGATCTCTGGCAGGATGATCCTGAAGTGCGTTCCATCAATTTTTCAGAAGGTC
>PVKM010041716.1:0-13034 GCA_004027735.1 Carollia perspicillata
TATAATAAGGGCTTGGCAATGATGAACTCCTTTAACTAACTTGACCTTATCTGGGAAGCACTTTATCTGCCCTTCCATTCTAAATGAAAGCTTTGCTGGATAGAGTGATCTTGGATTTAGGAATATAAACAGAAGCATATTATAAAACGAGCTTTGCTTTGAATATAAAAATTCTTAAGTTGTTCCTATGAGGTGGGACCCCTCCAAAAAGGAAATTATTTTAAGAAAATTATGTATTTATTCTTACATGTTTAAACTTTAGTCACCTTCAAAGTACTCTCCATTTGATGTAATACACCTATGAAGATGGTTTTTCCACTGCTCAAAACAGTTTTTGAACTTAACTTTGATGTTTTTTAGTGTTTCTGCTGTTTTGTTTGTTTCACCTCTTCTAAAGGTATATTTGGCAAAGTATATGTTTTTGGTTATCACATCCGGAGGACAGCATGAGAGAAGGGATGCTGCTAAATATCTTATAATACACAGAGCTGTTCCCACAAAAAAGAATTGAAACGTTTGTATCAGCAAAACGTTTGCTTTTGAGGATGATTTTTAATGTGGGAAACAAAAGTTGCTGGGGGCAAGATCAGGTGAACATGGAGGGTGAGGCACAGGGGTCATGCTGTTATTTGGTCAAAAACTGCTGAACCCTCAGCATGGTGTGGGCAGGTGTGCTTGTAAATCACCCGTCATGAAATGGGTAAAAGCCTTGAGTGTTCAAAAAAATTCACTGAAGTTGAATGCAGCCTCTCACAACAATGCCAGCTGGCACACTGATATAGATGGCTTCCTAGAACACTCACCGGTGGGGGAAGCCTGTACTACAATGGGCCCACACTCCATAAGATAATTCTGGGATTTTTTTTGGTCCCTCCTCATGTATTGACTATTTGGAATGCTCCTAGAAGAGTATTCCGTAAAACTAAAAATTCTGTAGACTTAGATTCTTATATTATTATATTAAAAATATTATTAATTGTTGTGTTTACATAGGTTATGTAGTCTAGGACAAATATTAACAATCTGTATGCTCTACATTTATAATATATTTTATTCCACACAAAGTTATGATAAAATAATTCATACTTGTATTAAAAGCTGTTATGGTAGTCTCTTCTATCTTTCCTACAGTTTCACTGCAGGTATTATTATGAAACATTTTAATTTTGTAGACAGCAAAGAGGAAAAACAGCAAGAAAAAGGACCTTTAAGCCCCAGTAACTTTTGTATATTGCCCAAAATTTATGCTAATGTCTTCTTCTCTCATCTTGTTAAAGTATAGAAAATGCCTCTTTCATTTAACTTCAGTCCTTCCCAGAGAGCAGTTGGGAGCTACACAGTAAACCTTTGTTGAATAAATAATGTGGTGAATTAATGAGTGAATGAATGAATGTTCCTTTTTATCCTTAAGAGCCTTACACTATCAACTATCCTATAACTCTGATATGTCTATCCTTCTGTGACTCCTGGCTCCATTTTGCAAGCATTTGTTGAGCCTTTGAGGTACAGAGAGAGGAAGAAACAAAAAACCCTTTGTCCACTTACACCTCTGTTTACAACTGTCTTCCAAGTCCATCAAAATAAAAATTCTGAACTGTTTCCTGACTTCCTCCTCTTTTCATATTCTTACATTTGACTTACCTCCTATACTCCACCAATATGATTCTTGTCCTCATGTCTTCACTGAAGGTATTTTCTAAAGGTTGATAATTATCTCCAAATAGCAAAAATTAAAGACTCCTTTCTATTGGTCATTATATGTGGTCACTCTGCAAATATTTGACATTGATGATCCACTTTCTTTTCTTTTCCATGATACCACATTCTCCTCAATTCTTCATCTCTTTGGCTCCTCCTTTACCGCATCCTTTATTTAATCAAAACAGTTGTATATTGAAAATTCCCAGGACCCTATTCTCAAATGCCTTTCCTCTCAGAGTGTGTAGTTTCTCTAGGCCAGAGTTTCTGAATCTTGGCACTACTGACATTTTGGACTGGGTAATTCTGTTTTGTGGGAGCAGCTCTGTGTATTATAAGATATTTAGCAGCATCCTTTCTCTCATGCTGTCCTCCAGATGTGATAACCAAAAACATATACTTTGCCAAATATACCTTTAGAGGCGAAATCACCCCCAGTGGAGAATTACTGTTCTAGGTGATATTATAGTTCACAACTTCTCCATAACCTGAAAGTTCTTGGTTAACACCCATCCTTGGCAGCTATAATGATTTCGAAAGCTATTACAATTGCTGTATCTTCAGTGATAGGCCTCATATTAAAGTAATTATCAAAAGTCCTAAATTAAGCTAATTATCCCCCATCATTATATTATCCCCTTTCCGTTTGTGAGACTCATCAAATGGGCCTACCCATTGCACTGTTATTTACACTGGTCAAGATATGGAAGCAGCCCGGCTGTCCATGAGTAGATGAGTGGATAAAATAACTGTGAGACATTTACACAGTGGAATACTACTTGGCTATGAAATTGAAGAAAATTTTACCATTTGCAGCAGCATGGATGGACCTGGAAAACATTATGGAAAGTGAAATGAGACAGTCAGGGAAAGACAAATACTATATGATTTCACTCATATGGAATCTGATGAACAAACTGAACTCACAAGCAAAACAGAGACAGACTCAGATTGAGAGCAGACTGCCAGTTCGTGGAAGGGGGAGGTTGGGGAGTGGAGAAATCAAGCAAAAAGGAAAAAGGCATCATGGACATGGACAACAGTGTGGTGATTACAGGAGGGAGGTGGATATAAGGGCATTGAATGGTAAGGAAAAAAATACAGTAAAACATTTTTAAATTAATCATTATTTCCCATTAATTGTAACTCTAAAATTTACCTCCAGTCCAACCATTTCTCTCCATCTCTGTTGATACCAATCAGATCCAGACACCTTCTTACTCAGCTTCAGGGGCTGTCGCAGTCCCTCTCTGCTTTTTTAGTTCATTCTCCCCACTGAAGTCCAAACAATGTTTAAGAAAAGCCATGTCACTCTCTTGCTTAAATTTATTCTTACTTTTCCTATTGCCCTTACAAAAAGGGACAGAAACTATTTTAAAGCCTGCAGAGTCTGGCCCCCGCCTACTTCTCATCCTCTTTCTTCTCCGCTTTCCCACTTACTATCTGTTTCAGCTTTACCGACCTTCTACCATTTTACTGACTATGTCTTGTTCTTTCCTGGCTGAGTCCTGTTTTCCAGAATATTATTCTGCTGCCAACTTTGATCCAACTAATGTGGTCCGCCTGTGTAGTAGCAGACTAATGGCTCCCCAGTGATGTTCATGCCTTAATTCCTGAAACCTGTGAGTATGCTAGGTTTTATGGCAAGAGGGAATTAAGGCTACAGGTAGAGGGAAGGCTGCTAATCAACTGACAGTAGTTGAGGAGATTATCCTGGATTATCCAGATGGGCCCAATGTAATCACAGTCCATAAATATAGAAAAAGGAAGACGATCTCACAGGGATTGTAAGGACGATCCAGTCCACCCACCGCTGCTGACTTATATAATGAAAAGGAAATATCAACCAAAGAATATAGCTCTTCATGATGGGAAGAAGAAGAAAAGGAATTATCTTCTAGAGCCTCCAGAAGGAATGAAGCCTGCTGACATCTTGGCTTCAGCTCCTAACATCCATGGGAGACGTCTGATGTACAGAACCGTAAAATACGCTAATTTTGTAGCAATTCGTTACAGAAGCAATAGGAAACTAGCACACTCTGTTCCCCACACCCATTTAATTTGTTTTTCTTCTTCACAGCCTTTTTTTATACTTGTAGTTACTTAGAGTCATGTTCAATGACTCTCCACTTCAGTACACCATGTGCCAGTGAAAACCATTTTGTTCCTCTTCACTTCTGCTTCTCCACAAATGAGCTCTTGGTGAATATTTTTAGAATGCATGAACAAATGAAAAAATAATTTGGTTTCAGCTCTAATTGCTGTCATATCACATAAATTTCTGTTTCTTTGTTCCAGTGTTAGGTTGAAACTAAATGAAATGATGAAGTATGTGGAATACCATCAAAAGCCTTTAAGTATAATATGAATATAAATTAAATTATTTGCAGCGTATAGCAAATGCAACAGCTACATCAATATATTTAATGAGCAGGCACCAAATGAACACTTGAATTTAATCATACAAAACTGGTTAGTGCTTAGAAATTTTAGACAGAAAATGAACACCGTGCATAGCAAAACTATTTCTCTATTGCAAACAGACTTCCAGAGCAAGGTGGTGAGGTGGGATAAGAGTGAAACTGTAGTGTTAACGAAACACATCTTGGTAAATAGAAAGTTTCATGAAGAGCTATCACGATAGGAGCTCTAGAGAAGTTTAGTGACAAACTAATCTGCATGAATACTCTGTGATTCCTTGCACACTCCATTATTCTAGTGTGTGCAAAATGTTGTTGTAAGTTTTAGTTGCAGTCAGCTCACCAAGAAGTTGAGCTAACTCTTTGAAATCTATTTCATTTCCCTGCTCTCTGTTAAAAAAAAAGAGAGAGATTTTAAAATTATTTGGAAATTGATTTGAGGAACAAACACATCTCTTTTAGATGGGTTTTCAATTCAGGAAAATTTTAAGCAACGTATTTTATATTGTTCTAACAGGAACAATTCTTTATAAACTCTTAAGCCAGATACCAGAGGACTAAAAAGGCTACAAGGGAAAACTCTGATGTCACTGAGTTTCAGATGTCACTCTGAAGGACTGCAGGTAGCAGCTCTGGAACTGGCAGAGCAAAGAGAAGGGGCTGGGATTTTTGTAATTTAGAAACCTGGAGGAAACGACTCATGGAGCTGAAACGCACACCCATGAGGAGGGGCCTTGGCTGACTGGTGTTGGGCTCTCTGAGCTCAGAGAGCTCCTGTGTGGTAGTGCCCAGGTCTCTGGGGCTGATTGCTGATTGCTTATTGCTTGATGCTGACTTCTCTGAGGGATGCAAAGAAACTGATTCTATAAAGGCTGGAAAACAGCAATCTGGAGTCAATAGCTGCTACTGGACAAACTACTGTTGCCTGGGTAGGTGTTGCTGGGGAGTCACAGAAACAGGAGTCAATCCCTTCTCCAGCCATGTGCTACTCTCCAACTCCCTGTCTTGAGCTTCCGCTGTTACAGCAAAATTGTAGCCATGGCCCCAGCATCATAGAGACTATAAGAGGCTGGATCTGACAGTGACTAAAGCATGACTGAGTCATTTGTGATGTTTAAATGCAGTCCAGTTTGACATCCAAAGGGAACCCTTTATGACCAGGTCTGGGGGAAGGGAGTATTTTCTCAGATTTCTCTCCCTTCTTGCTGAGTTCTCCATGTCTGCAGAGAAACATGTGGTTCAAGTGATGAGAAAAAGTGGTCCACAGTCAAGGGTAGAGTGCCCTTGAGCCACTTGGATGAATGTGGCTTCCAGAATGTCAGAAGCAAGAGGTCTGTCTAAAAAATGTTCTGTCTGTTCTTAAAGCAATTGGTTTTGATAAGTAAGTGAACAATTTTTGTCATGACCAGGCTCTGCCCTCTTTCCCACGTGCTTTCAGGCAGGACAAGGGGAGTCTGGGCTGCAGGCTGTCTTCTCTGACACCACCCTCTAGCACAGTCTTAACAGGCAGCAGTCTACGGTGGGTTTGTCCAGCTGTGGCCAGCTGCCTGTGCCAGCAGACAGGTACAGTTAGCACAGGAGAAATCACAAAAAAGCTGGAGCAGCAGGAGCCCTGGCCAGGCTTCCTGCAGTTCTTGGCTGTAACCAGAGCACTTTGGGGGACTCCTGTCAGCTCTGCTCTGCCTGGTCAGCCCCAGCTGCCTACCCAGAGTGGCACAGGTGGGTTTGGAGACAGAGACGGGTTTGCTATGAGTTCTTTGGCCACTTTTTTTAACAGTACATTTTATATTTTGGTTCTTCCCACTCTTCTCTGCCTCTGGGTGTTTGTGGCTTTGAGCATTAAAGGTACCAGAAGCCTGGAGATATTCTGTGTTTCACCTTAAAGGGCTAGACAGGGCCTGGCTGCAGGGGAGAGTCTGGGTGGTTAGTTTAGGCACAGTGCAGTTGTGTGTGCAACCCTCAAAGAGGTTGGTTTTGGCCTCTTTATGCCATTCTGGTAACATTTCACAATTAATCTTGGTTCAGGAAATGTAAATAAACTTAATAACAAATTTTAAAAATAGGAAATAGAAATAGGAGACACAGAGGCATTAGTCAAATGGTACAAAATTTTGGTTACATAAGATGATTATGTCCAAGACATCTACTGTACAGCATCGGGCTTGTAGCTAACAATTAAATATTATATAAAGTATTGTCACAATAAAGCATCCTGACAACTTCTTAAAAATATAAGTAGCATGGCAATTTCTAGGCACAAGAAATCTGAGAATGAGTACGATTGGACTTTAGATATGTTTCCAACATATTGCTGACAGTTTTATTACAAAACTGATGACTTCCCCAGCTACAACACCTACACAGCTCCACTTTTAGAATCCTGGGGCAGCTCGGCCAGGCGTGGAGCGGTGGAGTCCTCATCACGCATGCGCCCTTCAGCAGGGTCTGGTTTTCCCCCTGTTAGAATGAATGCTCTGAGGCAGGGGCAAATGCCACATTTTGTTGAAAATAAAGAGCAAGAAAAATTCTTGCCACTGTTGCCTTTAAATTTTGCCACTTTTTTCTTTTTCCTCTTTCTCCTTGAAGGCTCAACAGTACTTTTTTTTTTTTTTTTTTTTGGTGGGAGGAAATAAGGTTATTGATTTTCTTTTTAGTTTGGTTTCTAGAGCATTTGTTGCCATAGCAACTCTTCTGAGTCTAGGGTCAGATCTCCCATAAAATATACTGAACTCTGCCCTATATGGGCCAGTGTTCTCATTTCCTGAGCCCTTTATTCTGTGCTTTGTCATGCAATGTTTTAATTGCTAATTTTTCAAGGCTATAATGTTCATTCGTGTAACAGATATCTTCATGCTAAGAGTCTTAGTCCTTTAAAATTATTTTCCTATGATGAATCTCTTAGAGCTCTGTGTTCTATTGACTGTTCTTAAACATTTCTATGCTATCTTTTTTTAATTTTGATATGCTTTTTATTTTATCATTTTTCCTATGTTTATTTCTATATTTTTGTTTTTACCTCCAGGACTGTCCAACATTTTGGCATCTCTGGGCCACAGTAGAAGAAGAAGAGTTGTCTTGGGCCACACATTAAATCAACAAACACTAATAAAAAAATCTCATGATGTTTTAAGTAAGTTTATGATTTTGTGTTGGGCAGCATTCACAGCCATCACAGGATGTATCATGGGTTGGACACCCTGCTTTACCTCTCAGTTCCATAGAGGGGGCACAATGAATAGGTTTTTCACAAAGATTTTTTGCTGAGTATGGAGTCAGGCTAAATTGGCAGCCCTCACTGGTGTAACTCCCACTCTAACCACTCTCAAACCCCAGAGAACATACTCACGGTCTCATTCTTTTCTTCCATGAACATCCCTCCTTTCCTTGCTGGGATTCTCACGTTCCCTTTTGTCGCCTGTTCCTCAGCACACCAGAGCCACTCAATCTAGTCCCTTTGGCACCTCAGGTGATCCTCGTTAGGCCCTACCCTTTGCTCCCTGCTTCTCTACTCCTCAGGGATGCAGCGTCCAATGACGTGGTGCTCTGGCTTTGAGGGGCATTATGTCAAAGGGCACTGTATGCAGTAGAATAACCTTTGTTAAATACGACCCTAGAAAATTCTTCAGGAATATGCCTTCATAGAGATGAATGAACATATCTCTAATGGAGTCATTGGTGATTTATATCCCGATGAGAGACAATCACTGTTTCTTCAGTTCAACAGCAGAAAAAGGATTAGGCATGAGGCATGCAGTTGGAAACCTTGCTATATTTCAAAATATTATGTTTAAACAATGACATAGCAATCTATGATAACCACACCACGAAAGGCATGTAGTGACCTGGTAACTGATTCCATTGTTTAAATGAGCATCTGATTCTACAACAGTGTAGGTCAGCGACTTTCAACTAGTGTGCCACAAGAATTTGCAAAACATGCAATACTTGACTGGCTAGTCAGGACCACTGACCTCTTTTCCTTTAGACTGTCAAATAAAAAGACAACAGCCAGCATAATAGCCATCTGGTGTGAATCAATCAAAATTATACCTTTTTTTTCAGATTGGCAAAAAATATAGGTTATCTTTTGGTGTGCTGCAGAATTTTAATAATTAATTTATGTGTGCCATGAGATGGAAAAGGTTGGAAATCGCTGGCATATGTGACAAAATGATCCCTTTACAGTTATTTATTCTAAGACTCAACGTCCAGTGGTCCAATATAGCCAGCGTTTTTTTTTTCATCTTTAAGAAAGGAAGTTGCTAACTTCCAAATAAGATGGGATCAGCAGGTATTTGTAAGCCTGGGGTGATATAGGAGCCTTTTAACAACTGTGAGCCACCTGCACTCCCCACCTGTTCAGGGACTCAAAATCACAAGGATAAAGCAGTGGGTCAGACTTGTCCTCAGCTGCCTTTGCTCGTACTGTAGTGTACTCTAGTGCCCATCTGCTGAGAGACAGTTGGCTTCTCAGTTTTTATCTAGTGCCGAGAAGTAGGAGTCTGGTCTCTGGACAACAGGGATGTGAAACTTGTCATTAGGCAGCTACTTGAATTTCCTCAAGTCGCAAACACGCACCTGAGCACCCTTAACCACCATCTGCTTCCCAGAGAGCTATAAGGGCTTTCAAGAGAAGTGCAGAGCATCAACTAGCTCCGTCTTAGGAGGATTCTAGACAGGCCAAAAGTGCAGCAACACAGCACAAAGAGCTTTGGCTGCCTTCCCTGGAGTTTGCCAGAGCTGCCGCCTGGGATCATCATGAAGCAGCTGCTATTCTAGCCTTACCCACCTTGAAATCACATTATAGCTGACAGAGCACGTTAGTGAAAAGCTGAGACTTAGGAGCAGTTGGGTCAGGCTGAGCATTCCTGGTATGACTCTACATTACAGACAATCTTTTCAACACTTTCTTATTTTTAACTCTACTCTCCCCAAAAGAGTTCATCAGGATGAAGTTTAAGCTGTCTTTCTGGAGTCAAGGAGAATTGGAATTACAGATAGTGTCCCATTAATGCTGAGGCTTCAGTTTCCAGGGATAAGCCTCTTGGGAAGGAAAGGGCATTTCTAGAAAGGGAGGGGCGTTTATACCTTAGGGAGCTTATAGGGAAGAAGAGCTATGCTTTATTCTGCAACCTATTCACATGACCTTTCCTGTGAATAAGGCCAATTAAGCTGACTGGATCTTCAAGAGGCTTCCTTCCCTCTTTTCTGTGGCTTTCTTTCACACAGAACAAATACCACAGATAAGCCAACAAAGGGCTGGGTAGGTCATTACCTTTAAAGGTCATTCTAAGAAGAGCACCCTGCTACTCAAAACTCAAGTGACATGCTTGCCTCAATGCTCCGGGGCAATGCCAGGCACAGACCATCAGGGGCAGTGTACAGGCACTCTTGGAATTATCTTGGCAACTTCTCTGTAAATGTAACTATTCTACAGTAAAAAGCATTAACAATAAAAATATCAAGGAGCAACAAATAAAGCCATTCTCCACTTTTGGTGTAAGAACTTGGTGGTGATGATGTGATGGAGGCAGAGCTGCTTACTTGAAGCAACAGCAAACGTGAGAAAGAGGCAACAATGGGAACAGAAAGGACGTGATATCAACTCCTCATTCAAGTGAGATTTCCTTTTTAAGATTTACAGATGTCAAAAAACTACTAGAGATCTTTGAATTCCGTCTTTCCCATGTCTGTATGATTCTGTATTTTTGGGTGGTTGGTTTTTTCGTTTGTTTTTTGACGTTTGTGTCAGTGTAGCCCCCTGTGGAAAATACTGGAGAACTAATGGGATAAGTAGTATTTGTTCTCTGTTAGCTTTTTTCTTTCCTTGGGACAAGCTCCTGCGTCATAGAATTTCCCCCCAATCTGTACCAAAATTTAACTAGCTATCCATTTCCACTAAACTGGGAAATAAAATTGATATGATTTCCAGCACTCAAAGCTTTGCCATTCTCAGTGGGATTTATAGTCTGCTGGTATTATTCACACAGAACATTAAAAATGCATGCACTTCTGAGTGCTCATCCATTCATTTTTATAGGTGCCACTGGGCCTCAGCCCTGTCTCATTAATGGCTATTGCAAATAATCCAAGACACTGTCGTTTTCACTTCTGGCCAAAAGTGAGGCTATATCTTATGACCTTATCTTTTGAGGTTTAAAAAAGGGAGAGTTTTTCCAAGTGGTAATGGTTTTCTACCTAAGACAAAAAGGAATAAAAATCCATAAATTTCCCTGTTTCATTAGGATGAAATGTTAATGATTCCCATTTGACTGATGATAACATATGAAACACAAAGTATGTGAGTCATGTTTGAAATGATTCACTGAGGCTTCATAAAGTAGAGAAGCTTGACAATTATGGGGATAGTGCCTCATTTCTTGAGCTCTTTCTGTGTGTCAGCTGCTGTACTAAGTACTCAGATTACCACAAAAATCCTAGGATGGTGGCACCATTATTAGCTGTATGTTACAGAGAGGGATGTTTATATTATAGACATGGGAATTGGCAGAGTCAGGATTTGAATCCAGGGCTGTCAGTTGCAGAATTTTCCTTTTTTAAATTGCATTTTTCATCTTGTATTTAAATTAAAAACATACTAACCAATCATTTTATTTGAAACAGAGGAGCTTATAATATGAATCCTAAGAGTCTACAAACTTCATGATAAAGTTTCTATACAAAAATTTATAAATTGCTCCAATAACACTATTAATTGATTGCTGTCTACTCCAAAATCACTCTTCAACTCTTGCTTTATCGTACTGAATGGGAGGAGCTCCTTGAAGCACGTGGCATCCATTGTGATGTTAAGGTTTCTCAGCATAAGGCACTGGCGGGATTTTGCAGGAGGAAAGGGCATCTCTTGGTGTCTTTAGAGGCTGCAATGTTGGGTACTAGTGAGAGGACATCCTGTGATGCTCTGCCCCAGGAGTGCAGCTGGAATGCATGGTCTCTTGGTCATCTCAAGGACGTAGCCTGCTTAATCACAGAACCTGCTCACCTGCCTCTTCTATCTCCCCATCATGTCCCGAGAGACTCCACCATCAGGTGTCTGCTGTAATTTGCCCTCTGTCTCATGCTTTAACATGTATGCATCCAGTGGAATTAAACATTTGACGAAAACACAACACACCCTCAAAAAAGGAATTAACCTGACCACTTTTCATTTAAAATGCTATCTCCCTCCCCAGCCCAGGAATGGGGGCAAAGGGAGGCTTAGCCCTCACCCTGGTTGGTCAAAGTTGTGGTGATAAACCCTGGGGCATTATCAGTTCTTTTAGGAATAAATTGGCTGGCAGCACTGGGGCTCAAGGAAAGATCTGTCCTGACTTGTGATCACTGTCCAACGGCCCTCCTAACACCAATTGTTCCAGGCCTCTTACTCAACACAGTGCTCTGACAACCCAGCATGCTGGGTTGCCTGCTCCAGGCTGGTTGGCTTATGCCTGGAGGATCTCTTTCTGCTCAACAGTTGACTGTGTACCACCCATGGCCTAGACTACCTAGCGAAGGTCTCTGCCATATGGTAGGTTGTTAGCATACCTTTTCCAATGAGATTTGAACTCTGCCTTAGAGACGGGGACCGCCTTTCAAGTTTGTTCTTCCTTGGTTACTCTCTGTCAGCAGTAAGGCATTGATTAGAATTCTCTTTTCATCTTATCATTACTCTTTTATTATAACTTCCTTTTTATATTTAACTTTCCCTGTTGAGATTGCTGTGCGGTTTCTGCCTCTTGATTGGATGTAGATTGATACAGATAATAAACAGGAAGCAAAAAATGTAGGTAACAAATGAGAACTATTCCACAGTTCCCTATGTTTCTCACCTTCTACACCACGCCTCTTTGGAAATATGCATTAACTTAAATTTTACTTGTTTTTGTTTTAGAATAGTTACAGTGAGATTTCACTTGTTAAAATTTTAGTAAGATCAGTTTCATAAAAGAATCTGAATTCTAACGGAGGACCATTGCATAAAAACTAGGTTTCTTTATTCTGCTGTTGTTTATGCATCTTTACTAATGATTTTCCTGAGCTCAGAATCCTTTTATGGAAAAGCATGGTCAAGGTTTTCTTTTAAGCAGATAGTATGAAAAATTGACAGGCAAGTTAGTGGATGGGATAGCTGAAATAGGAAATAATATAGTGGCTCTTTCCAAGATGTGAAAAGATGGATGATGCCCATCTCAGAACAGGGAAGTTAGATCTGGTGTGGCGTGAGTGGAACCAGGGTAGCATTAAATGAAGCTCATTCAGCGGTTGAAATGATCATAATGGAAGGTTGGCTAGTTTGCAGTTTGGGCAATGTTAAATTTGATATGCATGCTAGACATCTAGTAGAGATGTTATGTAGGCGATATCCAAACTAGGACTTAAGTGAAATGTCATGACTAAAGATTGTAACCTGGGGGACGATATAGATTAAAGTCATTAAATCAATTGACTTCACTTAGGGAGAGAGTTCAAGTGTATGAAAAATAAAGTAAAACAAAAGCATGGAACAGATCTGTGGGAAACAAATATTTAGACATCAAGAACGGAGATTGGAACCAGCAAGGGAGAGGACACAGCGACAGCACAGGAATGGGGGAGGGCATCAGGAGAGGATCGTGAGAGGGAAAACTTTCCAGAAGGAGAAAGAAATCCACAATGCTGATACTGCTGAGAGAACAATAATGTGAAATCAGAGACGCGTAAACATTTTGTTTGTTGACATTTCATCACAGAAATACAATGGTTGCTGAAGTGAAATGTAAAGGCAAAGGGGTTTTTAGTGGAAGATACTAGAATGTTTGTATGCAGTTTGGAATTGTTCAGAAGAGAGGGAAGACATTGTCATTCACAAGAAAGAGGGCAGAACTGACAAAGGGAATATCTGGAGAAGACAAGAGGAGACCTCTCTGAGAAAAGGGG
>PVKM010041717.1:0-13029 GCA_004027735.1 Carollia perspicillata
TTTATCTGCACGCAAATGTGTGTCCGCGGTTGGCCAACTGCCCTGTGTGCCTTGCGTGCTCTGCTCGTCTCCTCCTGTCTCCTCCCCGCATCTGGGGTCTGCAAGCTCCACGCCACCTACGCCGCCCGGCGCTCCCAAGCCCGGCAGCCACCACGTTTTCCTGCCGCTTTCTCTCTCCGCTGGCTGCCGACTCTGCCCCTCTTATCGGTCGGGTTGAATGTTTGTCGACTTCTGTACTTCAATTCTGTGTGTTCTGGTTGTGTTATTGTTTATAAATATTTGTTGTCCTTAATCTTGGTTGTGAGAGGAGGTACAGTGTCTCCACCTACGCCTCCATCTTGGACGGAACCATCCTAATATATTTTTATAGTTGAAAGTCTGTTACTAAAGTCATTATCTCTTTCACAAAGCATACATAAATTAAAAATTAAAACATTAAAAAATTTTCATGTGATTATAAGTCTATACATAATTTTAACATGCTGGTTAGAGTTGTTTCTGCCATCCATAATAGTTCAAAACGGACCAAATTAGCTGAAATATATTATAAATTTTGGTAATTAATAAATGTAAATTCATATAAAAAGGCATTTACATAACAAGTAAATGCCTTTGAAATGTATCTCCTAATGGGATGGATGTTTTTATTTTGTGGGTTTTTTAAAAGATTTTATTTGTCTTCTTTTCAGAGAGGGGAAGGGAGGGAGAAAGAGAGAGAAAAACATCTATGTGTGATTACCTCTCACATGCCCCCCACTGGGGACCTGGCCTGCAACCCAGGCTTGTGTTCCTACCAGGAATCAAACCAGCGATCCTGCGGCTTACAGGCTTGTGCTCAACCCACTGAGCCACACCAGCTAGGGCAGGATGTTTATAGTTTGAATTATGCCTTTGTTTGCATCTTCTGCCCCACCCCCACCCTAAGTACTTTCGCCCCAGGGTGTTGCGCCTCAGTAAAGTTCTGGGTGCCTCACTTGCTCTCATAAGTGGGAGAGGGTGACTCTGGAAGCAGAGCCAGCCCACCACTGCAGGCTCGCCAGTCTAAGGAAGGCGGCCAGGAGGAGACTGGAGATCTGCCTGGGGACCACTGGGAATGACTCTACACCTGCTGCCTTCAAGTTCATCCTTCCCCATCTCTGCCTCGGCTGGACCAGCAGCTTCCATCCCTGGTCTTCCTTCTCATCCGTGGTCCATCCAGCCATCAAGCGTATCTCACTGAACGACAGACTTGATCGACTGCTTTCCTCCTTGGCCTTCGAAGTTCACTGCCAAATCTTCCCTCTCCCCTCCCACCCTCCATGCACAACACCCTCCTTATCTACAGTATCCAAACTCCTGAGCCACTCTTTCATGACCTGGGTCATGAACACCCTCATTGTGCCCTTACCTGCCCCACCTCTGCCCTTACTGCCTGGTCTCCACTCAAGTCTGAGCATTTAGTGAGCGTGTTCTACATATTTCTCAGCTCTCTTCCTGTGCCAAGCAGAGTGCCTGTCCTGTGAGAGGCTTTTAGGGGGAAGCAGAAAATCAAATGTCAGAGAAAGGGAAAGAAGAATACCACTATTTTTTTAATTGCCATAAAATGTTTCAGTGTGGAACAGAAAGAGACAGAGAGAACTTACACCTATCAAACATTAAGGTTTATAGGACCCTAAAATGATTGGTCCATGCCTGTGTGGCATTTTAATATTTTTATAGAAAGGATATGCCAGATGTGAACCTTGCCTTGTTGGGCTGTAAAGTCTGATTGGGAAGGGGCCATGTGTGTGTTCTCTCCATTTCTTCACACAGGGTGGGCTCTAAATATATATTAAATGACAATGAATTGCCAGAGGGTTAGGCTGGTTTGTTAATCTTGGCACGCAGGTTCACCATGGCGATGTTAATAACGCAATTCCCTTTCTGAACACAGCCCCTTTTCATCCGCAGTATGACATGCTGTGGCTGTGAAGTCTCATTTTATGAAGGGGAGAACAAAAAGGATGTTAGTGTTATAATGTTCCAGTACCGTTTCCCATAAATGCATCTTTTAATTGTACTTCCATAAAAAATGCTCGACTGCAGCACAGAGGGGCCTCTCTTGTTCTGTCCAGGAGGAAACTGAATGAAGGGAACGCGTGCCAAGGCACTTGGAGCGTGCGGGTTGGTGCAGCAGCGTCAGCCTGTGTGGGAAGGCTGCGTGCCGTACCCCGGACTCTGAGTCAACTCTGTGCCACCAGAAGGGACCGGCTAAGTCTCAGAGGTGGGGGAATGTCATGGAGTTGTGACAGCACTAGTCAGCAGCCTTCACGGTGGATCAAGGTCCAACCACAGAATGCCTTTGGGTTCCTGGCTCCCTGCCCCCATGAGAGAATGACTGGCAGCCTTACAGAGTTTTGGTTTTACTTATTGTAAAAATCCACTAGTCTTTATTCAATTTGGCATCTCCATGGCCTCTCCAGATAATGTGCCGCAGACACACATGAGCCTTTTCGAAGCCCTGGGGCTTCCTGGCAAGGTGAGTGAAGGAAGCATCAGCAGAAGCAGCCACAGGCCAGGGGAGTTCGTTCCCATCCACTGTCAGCCCGACCTTCCTCTGGTCCCAGGCTGACCGTTGCTCTATGACGCACGGCTTTGTCGCATCTCCCAGTTTACCGAGATTCCCAACAGCCTTCAAGGGCTTCAGTGGTTAAGGGTGTAAAATCTGTAGATGAAACGAGTCTGGAAATTCAAGTAGAGAAACTTGCTGGGGGAATCAGGGGAGGTGGTGGGAGGGTCAGAGAAAAATTGCTGAGTGTTCAGCAGTAAGAAAAAGAAAAACTGCCTCCCTCTTTCCTTTAGCCAGCCTAGTATGGTGCACCCCTCCATTATGAAATGCCCTTAGAAAAAAGCTAGGAGAACACAGAGACTTTCCAGTGTCCTACCTTGGTCTGGTGGCAGCCAGGAAGGAAGAGGTAGATTTGGAGAATGGGGATGGGATGAGGAAAGGGGTAGGTTTCAAGAGGGTGGAGGTGTTACTGCCTTAGCCTTTCAGAGCCCAGGCTCCTGGAAGCTGGGAAGACACTACTTTTCTGGGAGAGGGAATAAGCTAAAAGGGGCCGGCAAGCCTTACATGTGGGCGCACTGGCAGGGGGCAGGGTGGGTGGGGGACACGGGACTTGCTGTGGATGGGAGGGAGTGAACTATTTATTCTAGGGAGCTGAGATGGAAAAGGAACTCGGGCCTGGATCAAACCCATACTTCCTCCGCGAATTCCACCTCTGACCACAGTTCCTTGAGAGTGTTGTAAGCATTGTAGCCCCTTGAAAAATTGTAGCACCGTAGATGTTTCTTTACACTTTTTCCCATCTTCACTCTGACAGATAGTGTGATATCCATCCCGGTGAAGGCAGCTACAAGAAGTTATAAGCTTTTGAGTTAAGGAGTATAATTATGGCAAAAAATGAGAGAGGAAGAGAAATAGACTTATAAACTCAGGTCAAGTTTGGAGGGTCCACAAGAAGCATCTGGATACCATGCTTTTATTCTACAGATGAATTGGAACAAAACAACAACAAAAGTTTCTTGCCGAAGAGGCAGCCAAAGCAGTAGGACAATCAGAACAAGAATGCTTAGCGATTGCTAATTCGGTACAAATCCTTCTTCACCAGGCTGTTTTAGCACTGGGGCCACAGTAACATGAGTGTATGTATGTGTGTGTATGAAAGGGAGACAGAGGTGGGGATGGGTACCCAGGGACCCAGAGCACACTCCCACATACTTTGAGGCTGACCCATTCTAGTCCTTAGCAATGACACCCTTGCCAGTGGTGGGCTGTCTGATCTCGTAATACACACATACCCCTAGGCTGGCTGTGGTGATGGACAAATATAGGTACATCCACCAAAAGAGGTGGACTTGTCCTTGGACGAGGCTGAGTCACTGTATTCTCAAGCTGCCGGCCAGCTTAGGGAATGGTTCCCTTCCCCTAGAAGAAATCACTGACCCTCAGTGCATTTCGGCCCCGTGGTTGTTGATAGGAGCAACCTGGGCTTGAGGCTTTGTAATATATGGTCTGGGGGGGTAGGCAGCAATGCACAGTCCTGCTCTGAGCAGGGCAGTGTCTTTCTGAAACCCTGCTGTCCATCGACCTGCTCTGGCCCTACCAGATTCACGGCGCAACAGGGCCTCACCTGGCACTATCTTTAGGGTCTTACTGGCCCCCACAGAAAAACTCCGTGAAGAAAACAAGTAAAACTAGCTTACTAAATACCAATCACCTATACTGTTCAAATGCAAGTTTTAAAATTTAAGCAGTATAGGTAATTACTTTTTAAAAATTCATATACATAATTTAATAAATCTCCTGTGAATGTTTATTAGAGACATTAATGCCAACCCAGGGACAATTAACATATGTAGGACCTCTGTTTCATCTTAATTATGCTTTATTTGCACCAAGGAATTGAGATTTAATTTTTTTCTAAACTGTGCTCTTGGCTGCCCTTGCTGGGATTAGGTCACTCGACACCCGTAATTCGTACCCAGACTCTGCAGACACCGCACGTTTGAGCGGCCGTTTGTTTCACTGTCCCTCTTTGCTGAAGCATCTGTTGTAGGTGGCATTGTTCCAATCCCACTTAATCAACAAATAAAACTTGCCCAGGAACAAAGAATGGTCCCTACAATTTCTTCAACTGCCCTGGCTTAAACACAGCCTGGTAAAGCTGAAGGGTGACTAACGCTACCAAAAATGGGTGTTCTGAATCTTGCATGGTGGTCTCCTCGCTCTGCACCGGGGCAGCATCCCACATCCCACAAAGAATGTGATATACAGGGGGACGCAAGCATCTCACAGGCAGGGCCAACTTGTGGGCACCACTAAATAACGGAAGAAAACCTCGGATATGCTAACTATTTAAACCTCACGTTGTCCCACAGTTTATTGCTGGAGCCACATAGTAAATACTTTCTCTACTCCTCCCCAAACATATTATCATGGCTCTCAGTATTGATGAGGGAGTCACAATGTCTTTATAAAATGTGTTTTTAAAAGTTCATCTCACTTAAGCAAGGTCTCCCCTTTCTTTTCCCTCTCTCCCTCTCCCTCTCTCTTTTAATCAAGAGTGTTTTCTGACTTCAGCTCACATGTGAATACCAAGACTGGCTTCGTCAATAATAGCTCATTTTCCAAGCTGATTACAATGCTTTGGCTTCTTATTGCATGTGCCTTTTTTTTCTGTACCAAGAATGACAAGAGAAAAAGTAATTGATAATTATGAAAAGTTACCCAAAATGAACTTTTGGAGAAGGAAGCTCAAACACGCCCGGATCAGGGTAAAGCCCACAGGTCTCAAGATTCATATTTTGCTTGCCTTTGATCAAGGTATCATTTGGGTATAAAAGTACAGTCCCCAAGAACTTTAGTTTTTCTAGAAGGTTTAGGGAGGGAGAGGTTGGTATGTCTAGAAAAGGGAGTTGACATTTCTGGGTTGGCAGGGATTACATGCTGTTTGGTGTTAAAATAAACCCAGCCAAATTATTGAATACATTAATTTTGACACTTAACACTAAAGATAGTTGGAAAAGTCACACCAAAAGACTTTGTTCCACCTCTTGTAACCTAGACTTTCCCCACATGGAGAGACATGAGGGAGGCAGTCAGTCATCTGAGCCTTGACCTGAACACAGGAGTGTTCACTGCAGGAAAACCAGCAGCAATATGGAATGGAGGGGATGAGCACCTCCTCCCTGTCTGGCTGTGCTTAGCGTTCTAAATGCCTTGCTTTAACCCCAGCAGCAGTCTGGGGCAGGTACATGGCAGTCTGCACTTTCACTGAAGTGGTTTGCCAAGGTCCTGGGTCATGGAGGCAGCCCATGCCAGAGCTGGACCTCAAACCCTTGTCTCATTCTGAAGCCCGTTGTCTTCGTACTTGGTTACACTGCCTACGCTTAGCCCAGAGGCGGAACAAGAAAGCTCTCTTCACGCCCAGCGGATAGGGACTTCTTCACTGTGATGAAGTCCACTCAGTGATGAAGTCCACTCAGAACGCATTTTTTTCTAGAATGCCCAGGATTTACCCACCCGGAACCTACAAATTCAAATATCCCCCCTCGATTTAAGTAAATCATTTCAAGAGCAGTTTTCATATTTAGAAATGATGATGAAATACTCTTCCTCCTCCAAAGGCACTGCCACAGACTGAACCTTTGTGTCCACCAAAAATTTGTGTGTTGAAGCCTAATCCCTAATGTGTGAGGAGGTAGGGCCTATGAGAGGTCAGGGGGGTGGGGGGCCCTCATGGATGGGATTAGTGCCCTGATGAAAGAGACCTCAGAGAGCTCCCTTGCCCCTTCCACCATGTGAGGCCGCAGTGACAAGACAGCCACCTAAGAATAAGGAAACTAGACTCTCTGCTGGTGCCTTGATATTGGACTTCGCAGACTCCAGAACTGTGAGAAATAAACCTGTGCTGCTTATAAGCCACCTAGCCTATGGCATTTTTGTTATAGCCCTGCAAAGGGACTGAGACAGGCACGTAAAATTAATCTTACCTTCCTCTGCTAATCATAAGAGAAAATTCTTTTAGACCTTATAATGTGCTAAAAAGAGGATCTGTATTTTATTTTAGCCTTACAGTGACTTCTCCCTGGAGCTGCTAAGGAGTTAACATCTTTGCGCTTCCGTCTTTTAATGGTTAACTCGGGGGGAGAAAGAAAGCCATCACACCACTCAGGAGTCCCATGGCAGGTGTTCCACGGCTTTATTCAAGGACCATCCTTTCCACATCAGATCTCTAACCAAACCTTGGCAGGAGGGCCTCCCTTTGGCTGTCCCCCAACGTGCCTTCCCATGCATTTGGGGGAATCCTTCCTCTATGAGCTCAGAAAGTAGTCAGATTGCGTGAGTCTTTTACAACATGCAAGCCAACGGTTTCTCTTGGAGTTTGACAAATGACTTCTACTTCCTTTTGCACAGGTAAAATACATAGAGATGTGTTTAGAGCCTCCTGTAAAAATTTTTTCAGAACACTTAAAAAAAAAGGCAACACCACAACAGAAAATAACTTTGTCATCTGTTTCTCGTTATTTTCTTATCTGTGTCTCATCCTTCATTTTGATGGGTGAGGTTTTATTTTTAGACTCTTGTCTGTCAGGCCAGAAGGCTCTTGCTGTGGTTTTCCATACATTTTCACCTCTATTCTCGTCAGTTCCCTTTTAATGGGGGATTGTTTGGGTTAACTTGGCTGCTGAAGCGTAAGTGCTGCTGGCATACACAGCGCTCGAGCTGTGCTTAAAGCATGTGTGTGGGGAGTATTACACATGCAAGCTCGTTTGGGGGCTGTGGTTATTCCGCTCAGCATTTCCATTTTTAAATATCTTTGGTTTCTGAACCATCCTTGTGGCAGATCTGATTCACGACTATCAGAACTAGAGTCAGTTTCTCGCCATCGCCTTCGGGAGAAATGCCTCTTTATTTGGGAGCAGGTTGGAGGAGGGGTCCATTTCGCTGCTGCTTTAAGAACCAGAATTAGAGACACAGAGGCTATCTGGGTATTTACTAATGAATATTTATTAATCGTTGAATTATTAAGTTGTGTTCCAATGCATGTTCTTCCTTCTTGAAGTTACCAGTACTGTTTTTTATAACTTACTTTGCATATGGCCAGATCTTTCTATTTGCCTTGTTTTCTTTTCCTTTGTGAGAGGATAACCACATGGTGGTGATGTTTCACTAATCTGAATTTCTCAACCGTCTTTCTCCTTGTATTGTTCATAGGGAGTGAGGAATCGGATGAGTCGTGGCATTTTCTCTCCAAGGGCTCGGTTCGCGTCCTGTTTGTGAGATGCACATGCAGGGCAGGGGAGGATGGTGAAC
Source organism: Carollia perspicillata (assembly GCA_004027735.1). Lineage (NCBI taxonomy): Eukaryota > Metazoa > Chordata > Mammalia > Chiroptera > Phyllostomidae > Carollia > Carollia perspicillata. The sequence goes on from PVKM010041717.1 coordinate 7,838, forward strand.
GCAAACTGGCCCTTGGGGAGACCTTGGTTTTAGATTACGTTTTCTTTGCTCCATAAAGCCCATGGGACTTCTAAATATTACGAATCCTCATTAGAGAGGGCAATCGGGAGGACATATTTTTTCTGTCCATTTATTGGATGATTTTGATGCTAAGCCAGGCTGTACTTTAGAGCAACAACTTCCTGGTGGGCAAACCTATTTTAATGGAACTCATAGCAACCTGGTGGAAAGGAGAGTCCAAGCCTCTGACTTGGAAGAGATGTATGGTAGTTTAAAAAAGTTCCCTGCAACAGACCTTTGCCCTTTGTTGGGGTGCCTCCCAGGGCAACTAAAATAGAACAATGAATTACCTGTATTTTCACATTACCTTTGGTTAAGTGATAATAAATGTTGTTCCCACAGGGAAAAGTCTGTACTGGTCCTGGCAGAGGCCAACAGTGACTGTCTTTGGCAGACTCAGTCACCACTCAGGGAAGCTCCTTAACCCAATGTCATCTTTTACTCCTTTATTTTTCCTTTAATATTCCATACCTATCTCATCAATCAATCCTATGTGCTCCACCTCAAATATATATCCAGAAGCGTCTCCCTTCCGCCACCTCCGGCCCTTCTCACTGGGTTACCCCAGTGACCTCCTTTCTAGTTCAACTTTTCCCCTTGGCTCTCCAGATGGTTCATAGAGAAGCTAGCTAGAGGGCAGAGCAGATCATTTCACTTCCTCTTTAAAGCCTGTCAATGGCTTCCCATTTCATTCAAAATAAAATTTAACTCTAATAAAATTCAATCTCTTTATATAGGCCTCAAGTTCCTTCACAGCCCTGTCTCTCCAGCTCCCCTCTGTCTCCTTCTCTTTTCTCCGCATTCCACTGTGTTAACCTCTTGTTCCCATGAACATTCCAAGTGCAAACCTTAACATTCCAACTTTAACCCTTTTTTTTTATTATACATTTTTAAAATTTTTGTTCAAGTACAGTTGTATCCATTTTCCTGCCTCCACTTTCCCCCACCCCATCCACCCCCACCTCCCACTTTTAATCCTACTGCTCCCTTCGGCTGTGTCCATGGGTCCCTTGCACATGTTCCTTGATGACCCTTCCCAAGTTCAATCCTTCTCCGAGTCCTTTGCACTCGCCGTTCTCTATACCTGGAAATTCTTCACCCAGCCTTCTGCACGGCCAACTTTGTCATTCGGGTCTCAACTCCTCAGCCCTGCCCCAGCCATTCTCCACAAGGGTCATCGTCGAGTTTGTGGTTTTCATCGTCCTTGTCACTAGCGCACGTTTTCTTATTCACTCTTCTTTATTTCCTCCTCCTGTCTAGCATCTATGTCACACAACAGTGGGACCTTGGACATGTTTTCTTTGCTGGAAGCTCAGGACTTAAATAATGACTGCGTTTTATAGGTCTTTAAGACAGTAAACATTTTTCAGCGAATGAAGAAAGTAAGAATACATACATACAGAGAAGATGGGAAACTGGGGATAAAGGTCTTACTGCTGCATTTTACCTTCAATCTTCATTTATTTATTCATTTGAGAGATATTTAATTGCTTACTACATGACAGGCGCTGTTCTAGGTCATGTCAACAGAGCATAAACCAAAGGAGATTTGTGCCCTCGTGGACATACATTTCAGAGCGAGGACACGGATAACAAATGCACAGATATCAAAGGGTTATAGGTGCAGAGAAGAACTCTAAACCAGATTAAAAAAATAGGTAATGTTGGGGGCAGGTATGAATATTTGTAATGTTAAAGTAAAAGGTCATCAAGAAAGGCTTCTCTCACAAGGTAACATTTGAAGAGAACAAGCCATGTGGGTATCTGCTGGAAGAGAGTCCCAGGTAGGGCCTATCCGCTGACTTTAAGCAGAAGTCAGCCTGGTATCTTTCAAGGGCAGTAAGATGGTCAGGCATAGCAGGAGTGGAGTCAGTGAGGGGAAGAGTCATAGAATTTAAAGAGTTAGAGGATAATCACAAGAGCCTTGAGGGCCGTCATTGTGAGTGACACAGGAAGCTGCAAGGTTTTGAGCAAAGTAGAGGAGTAATCAGACTTGCGTTTTTAATGGATCTCTTAGGCTACTAGGAGGAGAGCAGACTGTAGCAGGGACAAGAGTGGAAGCGGGGAAGACAGTTGGGAGGCTCTTGCAATAATTACGGTGAGAGGTGACAGTGCTTTCAGCCCAGGCTAAAGTGGAAAGGGTTCAAGGTGGTAACGTGCTCATATGTAATAAAGGTGGTGCCTAGAGGACTTGATGAAGAGTGTGAGGAGCAGACTCAGAATGACTCCTTGAATTTTGGACTGGATGGTCTCGAGGCCCCATCCAGCACCCCTGGTTCCATTTGCATTTGACATGCAAAGGAGAAAAGCACCAGATTGTTGTTCTATATTTGAGACATTGATATTTCAAAGACTCCTGAAACATGGAATAGGCACCAGGATTTACAAACAAGTTTACTCATCTGGACTGCCAGGTTTAGCCTGAGAAGCACAGGAAATCACACCCAACTGGGATCTCCTCCACATTTACTTTGCTAATCAAGTGGACTCCGAGTCGTATAACTAGATTTTGCTATGTGTGTTGGCTAGTGAAAGCTTAATGCTACTTCCTTTTGCACAGGTGCAATGTATGGAGAAGCCTTTGCTACACAACAACCCCCCTCCCCAAAGTTATTATTTAGAACAGCGAACACTGTACAAACCGTTGGTTTAGAGGGTCAGCAATTTGGGCTAGACTCAGATAGGTGATTTTTCTTACCTGGTTTATTTATGTGGCTGCGGTCATCCATTGGCTCAGCTGGCACTGGCTGTGGGCTGGGCCCACTGTCTCCAGCAGCCCAGCCCAGCCCATGGCGCCTCACATGGAGGCTGGGTTCCAGGAGAGAGCAAGCACAAGCTGCAAGATATGTTGATGAGAAGCCTCAGAAGATGCACAATGTCACATCATGGCATTCTATTGGTCAAAGCAAATCACAGGGCAGCTCATTCAGCTTCTCTTGACTGGAGGAGCTGCAAAGAAAGAATTTATGGCCATTTTAAGTATACCACACACCAAATCTGTGGTTCAGACAAAGTATAAGGAATTGAATGTACAAATTTTGTATTAGCCTCACTCCTGGCTCTTTTATATGACTTATGCTTATTTGTACTTTATTTCACTTCACTTCTTATTTATGTTATCTTGCTAATTTATACACATTACAAAACTACCTTTAATACTGTTATTTACTATGCCTCAACATACTTTACAATAAACTTTTTTACCTTGATATCTGGGTTGATTTGTCTTAAAGAACTTTGCCCATAGCTTTCCGTGAATTTCAATAGTACTTCATAGCTTCAAAGTCAGTTACCAGATATTTGAGGGAGCTAATATCTTCCTGTCTGGGTCTGGCTTGCACTTTCTCCAAAGACTTATTCCACCTCCCTTCAATGAAAAGAGGATGTTCCAGCACGTAAGAGTGACAAACCAAAAAAAAAATCACTTCAATGTACACTATGGGGACATTTTATTTTAATTTCATCTCTGTGATTTGATGGACTTTAAAACACATCCATCGGAAAGAAATAAAAACTCTAGAGCTGGTAAATTTAGGAAGAATCATGATCTTTCATTGTTTTATTCATTCATTCATTCATTCATTCATTCATTCATTCATGGTTTCCTTCTTCTCCCAAGTGGCTGGAGAATGAAACAGATCCAATTGTAAAACTGAGCAGTGATGTTCTTACCAACTGGAAAACGATCTGTCATGATCAGGTTTCTTTGAGGGTTTCTCGCTCTCTCTCCTCATGTCTAACTACCAAACCAAATTCCAGGAGAGTTATTGTTCTGTTGAGACCAGCCGCCCAGTTACTCAATTAGCTTCTCTGGCCATAGAGGCAGACCTCTTTTTCTAAATAACTAGAAGAAATGTACTTTATTTTTTAAAAATTCACCATATTAAAAAAATGGCAGGATTTGGGTCAGAGCACCTCTTCCATTGATAACACTGTGGCTAAAACCACTGTCGCCTCTCACTCAATTATTCCAATAGCCTCCCAACTGCCTTTCCAGCTTCCACCCGTGTGCCCCCTACAATCTGCTCACCTCACAGGAGCCAAAGGGCTGCATTAATGGATCCCAGATAACCAGTATTCTGATTTCTTTCCCCACTATAGATTAGTTTTGCTTTTTCTGGAATTCCTACAAATGGAAGAATCCTTTTGTGAATACTCTTTTATGTAAGCCTCTTTCATGCAGCATTATATTTTTGAGATTCATTGATGTTGTTTTTATTAGTTTGTTCATTTTTATTGTTGAGTAATATTCTATTGTATGAATATGCTTCCTTGTTAATATATTCTCTAATTGATAGACATTTGGCATTTTTCTAGTTTTGGGCTACTATGAATAAAGCTTCAATGCAAATTCTTGTATATCTTTTGTAGACATATGTTTGCATTTGTCTGGGGTAAATACCTAGCAGCGGAATTGTTGGAGAATAGGAAAGGTATGCAATTAGCTTAAAAGAAGGCGTGAGGTCTTTTCCAGAGTGATTGTAACATTTTACATTTCATCTAGTAATATACGAGTCTCCTTGTTCGTATGTTGCTAATATTTAGTGTTGTCAGTGGTTTAAATTTTAGCCATTCAGGTTGGTGTGTAATTATATAATATTATGGCTTTAATTTTCTTTTTTAAAAAATTTTATTCTTCAATTACAGGTTACATTCAATATTATTTTGTATTAGCTTCAGGTGTGTAGCATATATTGATTGGCCAACCATACACTTTACGAAGTGGTCCCCCTCGTATTTCAAGTACTTCCCTGGCACCATACACAGTTATTATAATGTTATCGACTATATTCCCTTAGCTGCACTTTACATCTCCAGGAAATATTTTCTGACTACCAATTCGTAGTTCTTAATCCCTGCACCGTTTTTACCCCCAAGCCCCTTCCCTCTGGCATATAGTTTTAATTTTTAGTTCAACTATAATTACGTTGACTCCTTTTTCATATGCTGAATTTTCATTTGTATATTTTAATTTGTGAAGTATCTGTTCAAATATCTTGATCGTTTTAAAATATTGGGTTATCTTATTACTGAGGTGTAGTAGTTCTTTACGTATTTTGGGCACCAGTTCCTGAGAGTTATTTGTTTTATAAATATTTTCTCCCAGGCTATGCTAAGCCTATTTATTTTCC
>PVKM010041718.1:0-13037 GCA_004027735.1 Carollia perspicillata
TCCATAAACTGTGGGTGACAGAACAAGGGACACTGGGTAAAATCAGAGGGTGGCCCTGCTCTGGTGTGGCTCAATAAGTTGAGCACCAGCCTGTGAACCAAAAGGTCGCTGGTTTGGTTTCTGGTCAGGGCCCATGCCTGGGTTCAGGCCAGGCCCCTGACTGGAAGCTTGCAAGAGGCAACCAAAAAATATTTCTCTTACATGTTGATGTTTCTCTCCCTCTCTTTCTGCCTCTCTTCCCCTCTCTCTAAAAACAAATAGATAAAATCTTTAAAAAAATACATAGGGTGAAAATGTGTGGGGAAGAGCCTTTAAAGTCAGTAGAAATCTGGAGTTCATTCAATTCCCTCAGAAATCAGGAACTGCCAGAAATGTATAAACCAGTAATAAATATGATAATATATTTATTTTTTAAGAGATAATATTGATGTTCATGGTAAATAGATTAGATAGACAAAAACGGAGATTCTCTTTTACGAGCTAAGCCCAGCTAAATAACGGTATTATCACTTACACTAGAGGAAAATATTGGAATGTTTTCCATCTTATCAGCTGGGCTGTCAACTGAAGCTTTTGTTGGAACTGCATCACAGCTCAACCTCCCTTTGTTGGATATGCTTCCTTATGACCCTCAAGTTTATGTTGATCCCAAGAACACTACATTAAAAATATTCTATAAGCTAATCTTCATCCCATAGTTAGCTTCTGGAGGAATTCGACATATAACAAAACAGTTGGGAACGGTAAATAGAGTTCCATATTCATGTCTTACCCTTGGAATGTGATATCTTTTGGCCAGTTCTAATGGCTCCATTTTGGTCTAGGGTTGAGAGAAGGGTATGTCAAATAAATGTACATATTTGTCCCAAATGTGCATATTCTTTTCTAGAGAGAAATCCACCAACTACTCCTTAACTAAGAGTGGACTTACAGATCAAATTTAGAAAACACTCTTAAACTGTGAAGTATCACATCTCCTATGATGTATGTTTATACTTACTCTTACGTCTATTATTAAGTCCTTATAGAAATAGTCCTTCCATTCAAAATACAGATTAGAATCTTATTTTTCTTATTTAAATGTCAGAGAGTTAAAAAAAGAGAAGCTTACTTAATTTTTACTCTCTAGATTGTGAAAATGATGTTCCATAGGTCTGGTTTTGACTTTCTCGTTTACAGTAGTTTATCCATCAAAGTTTATTGAGCATAGACTGGTACCAGCATTGTAGAAGACTAAAATCTATTCTGAACAGAGTAAAGATAATATGAAGGGCACCATTAAATATTTTTTACTAAACTAGATTTGTATACAACTTTTCTATTACTTATGGTCATTCCCCACTAAAGGCTTCTGGTCAATATGAAATAATAATGGCTACTTTTCAATAGGCACAAGTCTTGTCTGTTCAAAAACTTTAAGTAAACATATATCCTGGATTTTAATACTTTAACCAAATATGTTCTGTTTTTTTATTTCCCAGAAGAAATAAACATCTCAAATAACCAACTGAAGACTAGCTAAAAGCAAAAAAAAAAAAAAAAAAAAAAAAAAAAAAAAAAAAAAAAAAAAAAAAAAAAAAAAAGAAAAAGAAAAAGTTTGATAACCACGGATTTACAGAAGAAGCCACGTCGAGACTGGTAGGAAACACAGAGACATGAAAAGAGCTGCTCCTGCTCCCATGGATGGGTGGTGGCTGAGGTTCCTCAGCTGCAGAGGATCCCCCCTGAGAAGCATGCAGTCTCAACCCCAAGCTGGGCTCCCCAGTCAAAAGCACCAGAACTGGGAAGGGACACACACATAACATGTGGCTGTGAAAATCAATGAGGATTCTGTCTGTCACAGAGAGACATGAGTCATATAGTCACAGGCACCCTCTTAAAGGGCCAATGAACAAAATTTTGTTTGTAGCTACTCTGGGCTCCAGTGGAGCACTGAATGGACTAGACTTTTGTGAGGATAATCTGGGGTTCGTGACTGGGGAGAGAGATGAAAAGACAGCCACCAGGACCCCTGTACTGAGTGACTCTTCCATACCATCTTTAGTGCAGGGCGGGGGGCACTCCCCTCCATATGGCATCAGCCTGGGGAAAAACAACGGCTATAACCTCTGAATTCCCTTTTGCCCAATCCTGTGGAGCATATGTTCTGCTAAGGAGTCAGTTACATTGGCCAGAGTGTAGAAGTCTGAGCAGACACAGGAGATGTCAGTGACTAAGTTTTGTAGCTTTTGGTGGGGGTCATCCCCTACCTTCCTGTGAAACTGACTGGTGTTTCCTCCTCATGGGAGACATGCTAGTTCCATCTTCTTGGCTCCTGCAGAGCCAACTGCCTTGTGGCTGACTCCTGGTTGCTCTGCCCTGCCAAGGACTGGACAAGTCCAGGACAGACCGAACTGTATAGCTCTGGGGTGTCAGCCACAACACCCACCTTTCCCTGAGCTTGACCAGCACCTACTCCTTACAGGAGATCCACTAGCCCCCATCCTCCCAACCTTGTTGAGCTCTGGCTCCTAGCAGCAGAATCGGGGAGCAAACTGAGTTGTGTGGCTCTAGGATATGAGCGCCTGAGCAGTGCAGAGCTTTCCCTTCACATGGCCATATCTTGGTAGGTTTAGACCTATTAAACTATGCTGACCTCACTCTAATTACTCCCTGAGACCCTGCACCACAACAAAGGTGTGGAAGCACACAGTAGGTGGCACCTACACTTGGTATACCCAGGGTCTTTTGATGAGTAGTCTTAGGCCCAGCACTAGCACCAAGTTAAACAAATATCAACCTGGTGAATATCACTGGAAGTCATAGCCATAGCAATAAGCAATCAGAAAACAAGAAGAAATTAAAGGAATCTAAATTGGAAAAGAGGAAGTAAAAGTGTCATTATTTGCAGATGACATGATACTGTATATAGAGAAATTCTTGCCAAAAACTAATAGAAGTGATAAATGAATTCAGTAAAGTAGCAGGATACAAAACAAACATCCAGAAATCAGTTGCATTTTTATACACCAATAATGAATTATCAGAAAGGGAAACTAAAAAATTCTATTCACAATTGCTTCATATAGAAAGAATGTAAAAGACCTGTACCCAGAAAATTATAAGACACTGAAGAAAGAAATTGAAGAAGATACAAATAAGAGAAAGCATATACTGTGTTCATGGAAGAATTAACATTATTAAAATATCCATACTACCCAATGCAATCTATAGAACCAATGCAACTCCTATTAAGATACCAATGGCACATTTCACAGACCTAGAACCAGTATTCCCAAAATTTATATGGAACCACAAAAGACCATGAACAGCAATGGCAAGCTTGAGAGGGAAGAACTAAATTGGAGGTATCATACTACCTGATATCAAACTATGTACTACAAGGCCACAGTAACCAAAACAACTGATATTTGTAAATGTTCCACACTGTTTTGATCCACTCATTCACTGATGGGTACTTAGGCTGTTTCCAGCATTTGGCCACTGTAAATGGCGTTGCTATGAACATTGGGGTACACAGGTTCTTTTGAATTGATGTCTCAGGATTTTTAGGGTATAATCCTAGCAGTGAAATTGCCAGGTCAAAAGGCAATTCCATTTTTAGTTTTCTGAGGAAATTCATACTGTTTTTCACAGTGGCTGCACCAGTTTGCAATCCCAACGGTGTGGAGAAAGGGAGAGGCTTTCTCCACAGCCTCTCCAGCACTTGTTGTTTGTTGCTTTGTTTATGATGGCTACTCTGACTGCTGTGAAGTGACATCTCATTGTGATTTTAATTTGCATTTCTCTGTATGCAGCAGAAAGGAAGAAGAAACTCCTACCTATTGCAACAGCATGGATGGAACTGGAAAGTATTATGCTCAGTGAAATAACCCAGATGTAAAAGACAAATACCATATGATCTTGCTTACAAGTGGAACCTAGTCAACAAAACAATCGAATAAGCAACATATAACCAGAGACATGGAAATAAAGAACAAACTGACAGTAACCAGAGAGGTGGAGGGGGATAACAGGGCAAAGAAGGAAAGTGTCATCAAGGAACATGTATAATGGACCCACAGGCCAAGACAATAGGGGGGGTAGGGGAGGATTGAATGTGGGAGCTGGGGATGGGTAGGGCAGAGGAGAATAATGAGGGGAAATGGGGACAAGTGTAATCACACAGCAATGAAAAAAAAGCTGATACTGGCATAAAAACAGACATATAGATCTTTGGAACGAAATAAAGAACCCAGACATAAATCCATGCCTTTATGGTCAATTAATATTGGGCAAAAGAGGCAAGAACATACAATGGGGTAAAGCAATCTATTCAATAAATGATGTTAGGAAAATTGGACAGATAAGTGCAAATGAATCTAGACCACCTTCTTACATCATGCAAAAAAATTTACTCAAATTGATTCAAGAATAAAATATTACACTTGAAACCATAAAAATTCTAGAACAAAATATAAGCAGTAAAATCTCATACATTTGTTTTAGCAATATTTTTTCTGATATATTTCCTTAGGCAAAGGAAACAAAAGAAAAAAATAAAAAATGGGACTGTATCAAACTGAAAATTTTTACACAGCAAAGAAAACCATTAACAAAATAAGAAGACAACGCACCAAGTGGAAGAACATATTCGCCAATGACACATCTTATAAGGGGTTAACATTCAAAATTTATAGAGAACTTATGCAACTCAACACCAGCAAGACAAACAATCGAATTAAAAATGGGCAAAGGAGACCTAAATAGACACTTCTCCAAAAAGGATATAAAGATGACCAACAGACATGAAAATTGCTCTGTGTCACTAATCACCAGAGAAATGCAAATTAAAACTCCATTGAGATATCACTTCACACTTGTCAGAATGGCTATCATCAAAAATTAACAACGAGCCCCGGCTGCTGTGGCTCAGTGGATTGAGCACCAGCCTGCAAATCAAAGGGTTGCTGGTTTGATTCCTGATCAGGGCACATGCCTGGGCTGCAGGCCAGGCCCCTGGTGGGGGTCGTGTGAGGAAACACCACACATTGATGTTTCTCTCCCTTTCCTTCTCTCACCTTTCCCCCTGCCTAAAAATAAATAAAATCTTTTTTTTAGAAAAAGAAATATCAATACCATTTTTTTAAAAATCAATGAGTGCTAGAAAGGATATGCAGGAAGAGGAATCCTTATGCAGTGGAGGTGGAAATGCAGACCAGCTCAGCCACTGGAAAACATGGGGTTTTCTCAGAAAATTAAAAATGGAACTGCTTTTTGACCCAGAGATCCCACTCCTTGGAACATATCATACAAGTCCCGAAGTTCTAATTCAGAAGAATATATACACCCCTATGTTCATTGTGGCATTATTTACAATGGTTAACATCTGGAAACAACCAAAGTGCCCACAATAGATGAATGGATAAGAAAAGCTGTGTTACATTTACACAATGGATTACTGCAAAGCCACAAAAAAGAAGGAAATCTTGCCTTTTGAGACAGCATGGATGAACCTGGAAAGTATTATGTTTAGTGAAGTAAGCCAGTCAGAGAAAGACAAATACCATATGATCACACTTATATGTAGACTATAATAAACAAAATAAATTAATGAAAAAATAGAAACAGGGGCATGGACATACAGAACAGACTGGCAACTGTAAGAGGTGAGGTGGGTAGGCAGACTGTATTAAAGAAGGTGAAAGCATTAGCGAAAAAACATATGTACACAATGCATAAATATAGACAACAGTATGGTGATAGGAAGAAAGAGGGTGGGTGTTAGGAGGAGGTGGGAAAAAAGGACAAAAAATGGGGATGGAAAGAGACCTGCCTCAAGGCAATGGATGCACAAAGCAGTGTGCAGATGCTGAACTGTGTGGTTTTGTGAAATGATGTCATCCTGATAAATTCAATTAAGGTAAAATGAAATGAAATAAAAAATTTTTAAAAGTACTGATACAACTCAACACCAAAAAATACTATTAAAAAACGGGCAAAGGACCTGAATAGACACTCCTCCAAAGAGGATATTCAGACGGCCAACAGAAATATGTCAAAATGCTCAACATCATAAATCAGCAGAGAAATGAATATTAAAGCCACAATGAGATATCATCTAATACCTGTTAGAATGACTATCATCAATAAATCAACAAATAACAAGTGCTTGCAAGGATTTGGAGAAATAAAAATAAAAATGGAACTGCCTTTTGACCCACTTCTGAGAATATATCCTAAGAAACTCAAAACACAAATTTGAAAGAATATATGCACCCCTGTGTTCATTATATCATTATTTACAATAGCCATGATTTGGAAGTGACCCAAGTGCCATCAGTAGATGAGTGGGTTAAAAACTGTTGTATATTTGCACAATGGAATACTACTCAGCTGTAATAAAGAAGGAAATCTTACCTTTTGTGACAGCATGGATAGACCTGGAGAGTATTATGGTAAGTGAAATAATCTCATCAGAGAAAAACAAGTACCATATGATTTCACTCATACATACAATCTAATGAACAAAATAAAACTAACAAACAAAATAGAAGCAGACTCATAGATAAAGAATAGGCTGACAGCTGTCAGAGGGACAGGGGTTTGAGGAGCTGGGTGAGAAAGATGAAGGGAGTAAGTAAAAATTAAAAGAAAAACGTTATAGACACAGACAACAGTACAGTGATCACCAGAGCAAGAGGGGACTACGGGGAGGTAGAAAAGGGCAAGGGGGGAATAAATGGTGAGGAAAAGAGACTTGACTTGGTGTGGTCAACACACCATATAGTATGCAGATGGTGTACTATAGAATTGTACCTGAAACCCACATAATTTTATTAACCAATGTCACCCCCCAACATTCAATAAAAATATTTTAAAAACATAAAAATTTACCAGAGGGAAAAAAATCCCAACCAGTCACTCATAACTCAATTGTGTGTTGTATACCGCTTTCACTCTAAGGAGTACAAAGGACATCTTTCAGTCCCTCAGAGTCCCAACATGTGTGGTTTCTTATACAGAGGAGTTTGGATTTTTGCCGAGGGGCGATGAGCCAATGCAAACCATGTAGGTCTAAACATTGCTAAAGTACTACATCTTGACACTTACTCGCTGCTGTAGAGTACCTTTTAACACTGGAGTGATTTATATAAATGTTAAAGGTGGATACCTACATAAACATAAATTCATACCTTTACATACACAACCCCTTTATGAATTATGCATGCTATAAAAATATAAAGAAATATCAGTTCAGCCAAAAATTCTCTAATACAGACCTTAATTTTATAATGTGTTTTAATAACCATTTATTTCAATAACATCATAACAGAAATCAATATTTCATAAATATTCATTTTATTAAATATTAGCACATTTTAAGCATGGAATATGGCCAAAGAGAGATTTGCTTAAAATAGTCACAAAAGGAAATTGTGCTATCAGAATTTATTTTAAGCAATGATCTAATACACTCAGTTCAGATAAGTGGACTTTTTCTTCCAATCCCTAAAGACAGAGAATAGCACAAGAATAAACTTCCTTAAAAGTATGAATTACTTTTTGCTATTACAGTGAAACAGAGACATACTTGGGAAAATGCTGTTAGCTCTGTAGTATCTCATAAAGCAATACAGCAAAACAGAGTAAGACTTTCTTCGGGCTCTTAAAAAAGATTCATCCCCTGCTAAGATGTTTACTGATGACTGAGATAGAGTTGATATCATCAACGAATTCTACCAGGACTATGAGTCCTTAAACAAAAATTCCTAAAGTAAAAACACCCCCTTAAAAATAAATGGAATGGAGAAATAATGGCAAGCTTTTCAAATTCTAGCACATAAGGAAGTCTTTATTTCACTTTACTATAAACAATATCCAGGCTATAAGGTAATAATTTATTTAAAGATAAGATAAATTATGTGCTTCTAAGTGTGTTTGGATTAAACAAATCGAGAACAACTATTGGCAATATTTTATCCGCCATGCTTTCTTCTAGAAATACAGATTACATGAAATATATGCATATACATTTGCATTCAAAGACTATTTCTTTATCAAATCTGAACTCTCATAAGAAGTAACTCCTTTTCTTTCAGTGGACCTCAGTCAAAACTGTGCAGAAAAGGTAAAAGTTAAAATAATTAAAAAGCAAAAGCCATTGTTTCTAATGTAGACATTAATTAAGCAATATTAATATGTATGTGGATAAATAATTTTCCTGTACAGACTAACGCCCTGAGTGGTGATAAGGTTCAAATAACTGAACAACTAATACTGAGTTATTAAAAGCATCTCAAAATTACATAGTTCAGTTGAAGTGGTCATGTGGGCGAATGCTAATGAAGCTTCACAGTCCTAAGACACCTACAAACAACTCTTTTTGAATGGGAGAAATTCTCTATTAATCTGAAAACTTACAATTATTCCTAGTATTTCTTTTGGAATGCTTCTAGAAAAGAAGAAAAAGAAAGAAAAAACAAAGATGTTTCATAGATGCAGAATCATTCATGTAGTGTGTCTTCTCATCAGTCATTCAGACCCTTCTCATCTTGGTATCTGTCTTTGCTCACACAGATACTGATATTTGCTAAAGTACTAGTTAATAATACAAGGTGTAAGATATGACATCCTTTCCTTAGGGTATCACAGTGCTAACTGAAAATGTAGGATAAGCAGTGATGCCTTTTAAATTTAGAATAAACTAGTATATATTTCCCTTTAGTGATAAGATTATTCTTAATCCATCCATAGTTAGGGCATTATTAATTTTCACTCTCTGAGAATGATTAGGCCATAGGAGAAACCTGTTCAGATGTAAAATGGAAATGTGGAGAAAAGTATGGTGTTAAATTGCTACTAGAGTCACACTATCAACTTTAAATATGTTAATTTGTTAACTGAAAGTAAAAATAATTTTACAAAAATTGTTATGGATGTACATGTTAACACTTGATGAATAACTCATTTGCCATCTTTCCAATCTGAAAGTTTGCATTTTTACTGTAATACTATCTATTTACTTCCTTTCATGCCTTTTATTCATATTTTCAAAGGTTATAGTATTACACTCTTCATTCTTAACAAAGAACATGTATATGTACTTAAATCCATAAAAATCTAAAACATATATCAAAGACAATATGTTCTTTTTGATGGGTATGTGACCTATGGCATTTGACACTGAGTCACTTAAAAAAAACGAAGAAAAAGAGAGGAATAGATGAAAATAAATGCATCTAGTCATCCATATATAAATAAACTGACCTTCTTAAAGTTCTTGTTTAAGTCAACAAGACTGAGCAGGAAGATGTGGTCCTTGGCTCCCAGGAGCAGCCTGCCCCTCTCCTCATCTAACAGAATTGTTTGGAAATCCAGTCCTTCTGATGAACCCAAAAAGGGAATACAGCTATTTGAAAGCAGCAAATCTATGGGAAAGTAAATGAAAAACAGAGCGAAAGAAAAATTTCTTAATAAGCACAATATATATTTACCTCAATACATACACTGTCCCACTTCATAAATATATAAACATAACATGAAGCTTCCAATTTTGATATATGCAAACAGTACACAGTTTTTAGCACCTATTTATTTAGAAATAAATGTAATTATTGTATTTTATTTTATTGGTACATTTAACTTATGGAAATGGATGACATTTAAATGAACATAAAACATATCAACACAAGATAAATTAAATTCAAAATATTTTACAACCCTCTATTCACATTTTCAGTTATAAATAAACTACTTAAGTCATAGAATAACTACAGTAATATTTGTGAATTGATTGAATCGATCAATATATGCCAAGTAAGCCTCAAACTAAGTGTGTGGTAAAACTCATAGCATTCCTTCCCCTCCTACTTTCGATGGTGTTTAGATTGCTTGCCCGTGTTTGGGAAGTCACACTGCACCTACATCATGGATTCAGAAAGAAGCAAACAAAGAGGCCGAGTCCAAAAAAGTACATTCTGAAGGATATATGATCCTAAACCCATAATGGAAGCAGAATTTTGAAACAGGATGGGACCTTGACAATCAATTCATACAAATTCATGATTTTATAAGTGCAGATTATTTCATTCCAGAAAAGTTAAGGACATGCCCTAAAGTCACAAAACCATGTGCTGGGCGAAGCTGATAATAGACCTCAATGTCAGTCTCCATTTCTCTTCGATTCTTGTCAATAGGTCCTAATTATTTATTTATTTATTTTATAATTGTGATACAGACAGACGCTCATTTAACTTTAGGTCTGGGATTACAGGAACCCACGTCTTCCCAGATTTTACCCCACATACTTATCATACCCTCTAATTTTCTACAGCTCTAGACTATTAAATACTAGTAAGGTAATAATATCATTCATCACTTATTAAAGTCCATTTTATGTTACTGGACTTTATAACAAAATCATTTCAAGTAATTCATTATTAATTGATGAGAAAGACAAAAAGCTATGTCTCAGAAACAGGCACCTAAACACACTTCTAAAATGTATCAATGGCAGTTTCAACCTGTGTAAAAAGGGTATTTGAGTCCCTTACCTTTAAAACCTGTGCATTCTATCCACAGATGGTGGGCTTCATTATTATTTCATATTTTTGAGAATTCCCTTCACTCTCTTTCCTAATTTACAATGATTAAATGTCATTTCCCTTAGTCACTAAGATAGATTCTGTCTTAGTTTTGACAAACCAAAAGGCTGTATGCTGAAGATATGATACTATCAGAATTCTTGAATTTAGCTTCACCAAACATAAATACCTTATTAATATTTATTAACCATGCTTTCTGTACATTGGATAGTGTGAACTCTACCAGGGGTGCCTAACCTGCAGCCCAGGATGACCATGAATGTGGCCCAACATAAAATCATAAATTTACTTAAAATGTTGTAAGATTTTTATGTGATTACAAGTTGCAATGTATTTAACGTGTGGCCCTAGACAATACTTCTTCCAGTGTGGCAAGAGATGCCAAAAGGTTGGACACCCCTGTTACTAAATACTTTCTTTCCTACTAGGCTAAACAAAACTTGAGTAGGTTTTCAGACCAGAGACACAATGGAAAAATATATTTTAGCATCCCCAAATGCACCTATTTTTGCAGGGTTATATATAAAAAGAATAGTCCATACTTATTATAAAGTAGAATCAAGAAGAGAAGAGTGGAACGGAGAGAGTAGATAAGATAGATATGATCTAAAGTCTTAACAGCAAAAACTGTTACACACAAACCTTTATTCAATCAGGCAATTATCTTCCTCTCCCGGGATTTCCCCTTGTTTAACAAAGAATGAAATAAGCAAAATGGAGACTATGTTAGGGGATTTCCAAGGGGATTTCCTCTATTGATCCAATTAATAGAGGAGAGTAGGTTATATGATATAAATCCTTGTTATTTCAAGTGTCCATAGATAATAATCAACTTCTATCGAATCATGCACTGCATGCTAATTACAAAGTGAGACACAGTTAGCCTAATGAGGAAGAGCAGGAGCTTGAGGTCCAGACCACCTGGATCACATCATGGCCACACAACTCTGGCTGTGTGGTAGAATAAGAAAATGAACTTCTCTGTTTCTCAGCTTTCTCATCTATAAAATGGGGATAATAATAAAATATATATAGTAAATGATGTAGGTGTGAGGAATAAATGGGTTAATACGTAAACCATTAGAACAGTGCCCAGCACACATTAAGTGCTATGTAACAGTGAGTCACTATACTGATGATGACGTATGTTTTTAAGTCTATGCAAAATCTACAAAAAGAAATTCATAACATGTTTAAACTCATAATTCTCATGAGGTAATTTATATAAAGCTCTTAGAACAATGCCTTGAAGACAGGAAAAGTTCAATAAATATTAACTGTTACTTTGAACGTATTTATTAAACTCCAGTTTGGACCAAATAAGTTCTACTAAAGAAAATTATTATCTCATCATTTTTGCCTATAGAGATTAGAACATCACCATTTTTATAATATTGTAATAATAGTAAAAGGCTATTCAGTCCACAAACCTGTATTAGACTCTAGTGCATGTCAGGGGTTGAGCACATATTGAGGTTGTGGGACGATGACTGAGTCCTGCCTCAAGGGGCTCACAGATGGATGAGCAAAGAGATATGTATATAAAATACAGCACAAGTGAAATAAGCTCTAATAGGAGTATATACAAAACATCACTAAATATTTTCAATAATTAATAGCGCACCATCTTAAAAAAGAAAGTGATATTTGAGAACCGTTTTTGAAAGACCTATAGAAGCCTTACAGGAAAGACGTAAAGAAAATTATAGTCCAGGCAGAATGACACTAGAGTGTACAAGAGCATACATATATGACCATATGTTGCAGATATACACTGTATTTTTAATATTTCTCCTACCGCGGAATGTGAATTCCTTTGGGGCAAAGGCCATGTTGTAAAATTAACTTTGAATCCCTAGCACCTAGCTTGTTGGAGTGTGAGACAAATTAAGTACTTCATAAATATTTGTGGATTGAAGCAGTTTGACACGCTGGCACAGAGGGAATATGTGGGATCAGTGAGACATAAGGATGGACATAAGGCAGCCTCCGGGTAATCGGAGCCCAAGATGGCAGGCTGGGGAACTGGTTATGATGTAGTAACTGGAAGCCACCGAAATGTTTTAGGCAGAAAAATGACGAAGACTATCACTGAGCATCAGAGGATAATTCTGGCTGTAGTGCTCAGGATGGATAAGAATCAGGAAAGGAGGGGGCAGGGCAACTACCCAGAATTCTCTGAGAGATGGTAAGTCCTAAATTAGGGCAGTGCCAATAGGAGGAGGAGGATGTTTCAGAATGGTGCGTCTCATTTTTTTGTTTCTACTTATACAGTGAGGAAAAGAACTATAAAGTTGGCATAGTCTTTTGCTGTCTTTTCCTTTAGCATAACAAGTTCTATTGGGTTCAGTTTCAAACAAATTTGACAAAGAAAACCAGCTGCAAAAATAGTGACTAACCTGATGTGTTATCATTTCAAAATGATTTAATGTTGCCTTGTGACAATGTTAG
>PVKM010041719.1:0-13029 GCA_004027735.1 Carollia perspicillata
GTTGTCTTCCATGCCCTTCTGTGATATTTTAGATATAATTCCTACAGGTGTTAAACAGCTCTGGGGATGTGTATTGCAAAGTACCTAACAGTGACCTGTGTGCTCAGAGTAACTATTTCCTCAGGTGTTAGTTCTCGCAGTTGGCAATATTGGGTTGGCCAAAAAGTCTGTTTAGTTTTTTTCATAAAACAAAAAGACGTGTTTTTCATTTTCACCAATAACTATTGATTTGGATACTTTGAGTGTCTCCTGCTAGTGAGTAGAGGCCAGGGGTGCTGCTAAACATCTTCCAATGCATAAGACAGCCCCACAGCAAAGAATTATTTGGCCAAAATGTCAATAGTACCAAGAAACTTCACAAACCACTTTTGACACATTCTATCCATCACAGCACCTTCTCAGCACACTGCATAAATCTTTCTTTTGCATTTCAGTTGCATTTTTATTTTGAAATAATAAGGCATAATATGCCAAAACTGTTGCATATCTTCTTCCATCTTCAATATTAAAATGGCCTCACAAAAACTCACCAATTGTGATTAGTTTTCTAAATGCACATTGATATGACAGGTGTCACAATACAATCTATCAAAATTGTCTTGAATGAAGTTAAAGACACTTAAGCACTCATAGGGAAAAAACTAAATGAACTTTTTGGCCAACCCAGTATTTGCACCTTGCTTTGTGGTATTTGTTTTTCTCAAAAACTTGATGGATTTTGGTTGTTTGGTCATCATTTTATTTTACTTCTGTTTAAAAATTGTGATATTCTGCTAAATGAAATGCTCATGATTTGGTTATGTGGTATCAGATGTCTCTTGTGCTACTAAAAATGGTTATTTGGACACATATTTTAAGTTTTCTCAAATTATTTCTTAATGGATAGCTTCCTTTTTCTTTCAACTGTTTTCCATTTTTCTCCATTTTGAATTATGTGTAATGTTAAAATCACTTTTCATGTACTTAGGTGCTTCCATAAATATTGTATATAATTTACTATTTCCTCAGAAGTAAGCATATTTTTAGAAAGAAGCACTTTCTCTTTAATGCAGTTTTGCCCCTTTTGTATTTTGCAGATTCTTTGGGACCTCACAGTTTCTTTTATTTATTTTGAACTGAAGCACATACATTTTATCCTACCCTTTCTCACAGATATTGTGGATGGCTTTAAATTAGATTATTTCACATTTTAGAATTGATACAAGAATCTTATTCCTTGGAGCTGGGATTTGAGGACTGCATTAAGTGAATTTTTATTGCCGGTTTGGACAATTAACCTGAATGTGTGGGCTAGTCTGAAAAGCAATTTACTCTCCATTGCTACTTTTTAAGCAGAGGCAAATGTTTCCATATTGGGTTATGGGAATGTCTCTTCTTTATTCAAAGTAGAGGCTAGTATTTTGTGATCCCGTTTCAGCCTCTATTATTACAGATTCAAGGGGATGACTAGTTCTCTTGATATTTGCCCCTCACAGTGAGTGTACTTCTGGGCAAGGATGGATGTGGGACAGCAGTTGGAAGCTGTGTGGATAAGCATTTCTCTGCCAACAAGTTCTCTCTGGTGGAGACAGCACACCCCAGCCGAGCACATCTGTTGCTGGTTTACAATGTTAACATGATCTCAAATGCGTTTTGTTTATCCTGAAGCTGTGTCTCCATCTGTCACCCCTAAAAATAAATTTGAATGTGCATCTTTTCGGGAAAGATGTGTCCTTGACTGGGAACACCCAGGTGGCTTAAATGTGGAGACTTACAATTCATTGTTTTAATATTGATTGTATTTGTGCTTAATTTTTCATCCTTGGTAAGTAGCTTGTGAAGGTTTCTCATCTATAGGAAGTCTTCAAATGGATTCAGTTCTGCAAATAGCAGTCATTTGAGTTATTCTGCATGAGTCTCTTTACTTTTTTCCATGCGTAGGTATGCAGACATTGTTACTTAACTCTCTCCATCTGATTCCATCTGTAATGTACTTAGGAAAAAATAAGTGCGTGTGTACATTTGCACAACGAACAGGGGTAGAATCAGGGGGATTGTATTAAAGTAAATCAATAGTAAGTCAAGTGAGATGTTGAATGGCTTTACAGAGTATGTACACAATAAAATAAATAAATAGTGTATAAAAATACAGATATATTGATACCCAGGTAGGTAGATAAGAAAATTGACAGATAGATAGATGATAGGGGGTTGACTGAAAATGAATATGCAGGATCTTTGTAGGGTAATAGAAGTACTCTAAAATTTATTTTGATGATTTCGCACAGCTCAGTAAATCGACACAAAGGAAAGCTTAGTGTACACGTAAAATGGGTGACTTTCATGGTATGCAGATTTTCCTCAATAAATCTGTTTATTAAAGAGATCCCTTGAAATCCTGCAACAAGCATAAGAATAAACTGAATAAATCTGTTAATGAAGCAGAGTGTTGACACTATTGCTGATGTCCCCATATTGCCCCCTGTGCGCCCTGCCCTTCAGCCCACCGTTGTTCGGAGCACACACTGTCACACCCAGCGCTGTGCTAGCAGCGTTACACTTGAATAAGAAGAAAAGTGGTTATTCGGCTAAAATCTTTCAGTCCAATAGGCGTCTACCAGTGAGCCTGGCCAAGGTCTTCTTCACTTCTCCGAGCAATTTGTTTTGAGTCTAGCACTTCCTTCGATCTCTTTCCATCTTGCTGGTGAAATCTCCTTATGTTCTTACAGGTTTTCCATCTTTTCCACGAGCGCCTTTAACACATTAGTCCTAGTTATTTTACATTCCCTGGCTGATAGCTCCAGCATCTGGGTTGCATTTGAGTCAAGTCCTGTCAACTATTTTGTCTACGGACAGATTTTCTTTTTTGTTTTCCTTGTTGCTTTTGTGCCTTTCTGAAAATTGTTGCTTGAAACACAGATAATATGTATTTATTCCTGGACACGAACATGTCCTTTTTTAAAAAAATCCCTGCCCTGCTTCTGATCACAGTGGAAATAAGGATTTCAGACTAACTAAACAGGGGTTGAGCTGGATTTAAATTGTGTTAGGATGGTTTCCTCTAATGAACGACAGGTTTCCAAATCTTCTAGCTTTACCTCATGCTTAGGGTGGAGTCTACCGATCAGAGGATTTTTCCTATGGTCTCCTTCACTCTAGGGCACCATTTTGTGCCTTCCGAGAGGGTTCCTTACAAGCCCTTGCCCCTCTCCTGGCGGTAAAGTGTTGTTGCTTGTTTCTTAGCGTTTTCTCATTTGGTGAAGTGCGACAGAGTGGCTCCCTATTGTCACGGCCCAGCATCAGGCTTTGTGGGATCCTGAGTCTTGTAGAAGAGACTTTTTCAGTAAACCTGACCCTCTCCTAGTGGCTGGCTATCTCTCATGATATATACACACCATGGGGTCCTTTCCCTACCCAGAGGTAGAGACAATTTTTCCTATTATATAACTTAGCCCTGCAGAGGAGGTGTGTTTATCTCTCCCCTGAAAATGGAAACTTCTGGTCCATAGGCAAGAAAAATACAAGTGATACACACATGTATAGTTTTTCTCACTACGGTGTCAACCCTTCCCTAGACTCTCACCATCTAGGGAAGCTCGGTGCAGTGTTCCTGCGATGCATTGTTGTGAGCGTCCTGTGAGGGACCAGAGAGGGTAGTCCGAGAGCAGGTGCAAACCACTTTTGCCTGAAGCTCCCTGGGGTTCTGTGCACTCGTGCTCATCCACAGTCAGCTTTTTGCCATTTTTTAAGTACTCGAATTCTTCCTAACGACTTCATTGGAAGTCCTCCCTTTCACTCCTCTTCACCCCCACGTGAATGGGTGTTGAAGTCTCCCTCTCTCCTTAGACGCACTTGTCTATAACATCAGGCTTGTTCGCCCTGTTCTCTCAGCAACCTGGTGGCCCTGACACAGGCAAATTCATGATGGCCAGCAATACAGAGGACCTGGCTGAATGTGGAGTCACTGAAACCATGTTGCTGTTAGTGAACATGATGCCTACTGGTCTCAGTAGTTTCAGGAATCTGAGTTTGAAAGGAAGGAAATTAAATGGTGGCATTCCCCAATATTGTAATCAATGCTATGGTTTTATTGGGTTGCTATTTAGGATAATAGCACTAGAAAGGGAAAAAAAGATTGTGCTGAGAGAAAATTAGGTACAACTATGACAGTACCATCTAGGAAAAAAGTAAGAGAAGGCAGATGTTGCTTACAGATCAGGAAGGAAACAAATACCAAGAGATGAGGGCAAAAGGCAAGGTTAGAAGGTAAATGAATATGCAGAGAAGACCTCAAAATATACAATTGATAGAAATGGTGGACTAGTGATTGTGGAATAAAGGACAAGAGTGTCAGCTGAGATATTTTAGATAAGTGGGTTTTGTTTGACTTTGCAATCTGGAGTGCTGTTTTGGGAATACATGATTAGCTGACATGCTTGAAATACTGAATAATTCTGTCAAGGTGGTAAAGAAGTGAAGGGAAGATTCGTTGTGGGGAGGTTTTCTGCAACCCAAGAAAACTGGCCTTTCTCTGTGGATGGTTTACACAAACGCCCAAGCGCTCTGAATTTTCCCATGGCACAGAAAGATAGGGAAGAAAATAAATACCAAGGAATAACTAATAACAATGTAACAAATAATGAAAAGCATATCACTGTTATACAATATTATGTAACCAGAATTAAATGTACTAACTAACAAACTAAGAAGTTTGTTGGAACAAAAAAACGAAACCAGATTTTTTACTGACAACCTCTAGGTTAGCCTCTGTTGTAGTGCATTGTGGGAACAAGCAGTGTCCAGAAGGGAGCTGACCCACACAGGAGTTTGGCAGATGCCAAGATCTTATTGAAACAAGCTGACATGTTGCCTGTATGTCCCCTCCCCTCCCCGTTCTTGTAAAAGTCACCAGCTTGACCAGAGATGTTAAGACAGTTTTTAGGATGGGAGTCCGCCATCTGCTCAGGTGGCTGGCTGGCTCTTTCCTTTGCACCTACACCTGTTTCATGAGTATCCACTTTCCTCACGGCAGGCAGCCGAACTGGCATTCAGTGACAATAATAATAAACAATGTCAGCAAACTGAAGTCCACTTTTGTAGAATGATGAGGCTAAACAGAATTGAAAGGCAAGGCACAAAAGAAACTTAATAAATTAACTGGAGATGGGTAATATGTGAAAAGATAATTTTAAGAGATAATGAACATGGGTAGGTGAATGAATGCAATTTGTCCATGCCGGCCAATGGAACGGAACAGAATCTGTACATTTGAAATTGTGAGAATATGTACTTTAATTAAGATAAAAGTAATTTTCTAAAATTGAGCTGCATGACAGTTAAAAGAAATGTCTTAGAATCTAATCAGTGTATTAATCAAAATTAGACAAGTACTTATTACTGTTAACCCATAGAAAGAGAAGCAGGATTAAATTTGCTGAGGTAAACAAGAAAGTATTGAAGGCTTTATAACTGTATTACTAATTAGTAGTCTGTTTGTCTCTAATGCCAGTGAATAACCCTTTATTTTAATATATCTAATTATGTTGTGCAATGTATCAAGGGTGCACAGTCTTATCTCCTAGGACAAATCATCTGTGAGTAAAATAATTTTACTTGTCACTTTAATACACTGGAAGCACAATGAAATCTCCTGCTGTGTTTTCTTACAGTGCAGTTTTAGGATAACCTTTGATCATTGGACCATCCATCAAAAGCAGGACAGGCAATAATTGCTCTCAATTCCAACTCATTAAGTCATCACTTCTCACTAATCAGATATTTGAAAAAATATTTTGCTGATGAGCACTGAACACTGCTTTATATTGACCATGGTAGAATATTTATGTAATTACAATTTAAGCTACCACGTCACTCATAATTTTCTGTAGCATAATCTGTTCTTGTCTTGAATAATGCAACACCTTGAAAACTTAACTATATGATTCAACTAACTCCTATGATTCAGCATGTTATTTGCCCTTGAATCTTTTTGGCCCAGGGTCAGCAGACTCGAGTCCTATAGAATTCAGCATGTCCTTACAGCAATTTTCTATACAAATACAAATTCAGCATTTCCTGTTTAGAATAAAGTGGTCAATAAAGTTTAGTTGGAACAAATTACCAAATTATTTAGGTAAATTTACTGATAATTTGTGTAAGCATACTATCAACAATTTATTGATATTCAGGGTGATTTTGCCAAAATAAATAGCGCACTCAATTTTGGCCAAATAAGGGTGACATGACATACAGTGTCTGCATCACATTTGGATGTTTTTCATGTCGGTGCACAACTGGATTTAAATGGTTACTTATACTAAAAGAGGAGCATCTGAAGTGATATGATCACCCACTACAGTTGGGCAGGTAAGTCAGTTAAACTAAGTCTGAACAACAAACTGCATACAGATTTTTAAGATTTTGGGAGGAGAGTCAGTAGATTGTTTTTCCATTTAAACTTTTCGCATGTGAGAAAATATGAAATTTACTGGGAGGACACTACAATGCTTCACAGAATCCAAGAGATGAAAACCCTGAACAAGGTGAAGATGAAAGGGAAGGGAAGGGAAGGCCCCTCATTTTATTGATCAGAGTTAACTCACCTCCCCTATTAGGTATCTGATGTTAGCAGGACTCATAAGGTACAGGTCCGTGTGATTGGCTTGGGGCAGTGAGCAAAGTTGAATCAACTGTGTGAGGCCCCACCGTGGATGCAGAGGGAGCCCTGGAAGACTCTAGAAACTCAGCAGGCACTCCAATAGAAAATGAGATGAATCGATTTCTTGTTAATATAAATTATATATAGAGAGAAGTGCAGAAATGCACAAAGTGTTTCTAATTTTATACAGATTATTAAGTATTATTGAAATGGATATCAATAACCCACCGTGCAGCTGTCACAACCAAAATTCAACCAAGTAAATTTGAAGATGAATTGGTTTTGGTAAGTGGTTCGTGAATCAGGTTTGTAAATCCCACCCAGGAGCTAGAAGGATGCCCCCGTGGTTGTGCAGAGTGGAAGGTGGTCACAGGAGAAGGCAGGGGCAAAGCAGCTACCAGCAAAGGAAAAGAAAGGGTTATTTTTAGGACTTCAGATTCTTCTTTTTGGCAGAAGGGGACAGCAGGGACTTTATCATGCAGATGGCCTCTTCTTCCTTTGGCCACAGAGTGGGTCCCTGTGACAGATCACCTTACTGATGCTTGAACAGAAAACGCCAGGCCCTGGCCGGGTGGCGAGGTTGGTTATAGTGTCATCTTGCTACACCAAGGTTGCAAGTTTGATTCCTGGTCAGGGCACATGCAAGAAGCAGCCAATGAATGCATAAATGAGTGGAACAGCAAATCAATATTTTTGTTTCTCCTCTTTCATAAATAAATTAAAAAGAAAAGAAAAATAAAATTCCAGATTGCTTGATTAAGGTTACATTTCGGGGGGTGGTGGTACCTGCAATTCTATCATATATTAGATCCAGGTCGTTTGGTATCATGGGCTTCACTGCTGGTGAAGCCATTTGGGGCCTGTGGTTTTCTTTTTAACACAAATGGTGTTTTTTTTTTTTAACTGTGGCTCAACTATTCTTTCTATGTTGCGGGAGTGTCAAACAGCATCCAAAATAAATGTCATGGTTTGAATAAATGTCCAGACTAAATGCTCACAGCCACATAATGGAAACTAAAACTGTTCTAATTTCCCTGAAACGCTGATTCTGACCTTAAACAAAGCTCAAGCTTTCCTCCTGCCAGCGGGACCTTGCAGCTTCCCAGCCAATCGGCTACCGGTCAGATCACACTGACTACCCGGAAAGGACCATTTCCAGTAGCCGTTCCCCAAACAGTGCGTTCCCTTATTATGCCTCAGAAACTCGGCAGTGACCGCTGACAGCAAAGCTTCTTAACCACTTTTGGTTTTGAAATCCCTTTGTTTGTTTCTCTCACAGTAAAATACTCATATACAGTAAAACTCACTGAATTTTATCTTCACACAGGCAATTCTATCCTAAACTGTTTAAATCTTTGCTTGGTTTCCTTTATTTGTTTCACCAACTATGTATATAACACAAATATGCACAGGTATGCAGTTTTTATGTGTTTATTTATTTTTCTAAAAATTGTGTTTGTTAGGTTCATCAACATTATAGTAAATGGCTAAAACACTTTAATTTCTCTGTAATTATTTTTCAGGGTGACTTTACCAATTTTCACTTCCATGAGGAATATTCTTGCAGCTCTATATCCTGGTCAACCTGTGATATTATCAGACTTTTTCATGTACAACCATTTTCTCTTCTTTTTGTAGAACAGCTGAAAGTGAGACCCAGGGTTGTCTGAATTAACCTTGACCCTTATGGAAAAAGCAGTGTCAGAATTCTGGTACTTCACTTACCCATTTTGATTCTCATTCTCTGCTACATTTTTGTTTCATTTTTTAGCTTGATAGTTTTTTAGTATTTTGAAAATTCTTCAGTGGTTTAAGGACTTGATATTTCCAAATACCCTCCTCAGATTTTTAGGGTCATCCCAAATCCCTACCCTGCTATTGCTACAAATGCAAGTCTGGGCCTTTATTTTTCCCAATGATGTTCACCATTGGAGTTGGCATCATTGCCAATTCACATTATGTAATTGCATTATCTTGAATCTTCTATTTAACAGAGAAGGCAGGTGTCTTTTAAATCCCTCCTTCATTATTCTTATAACAGCTTTATTGGGATATAGTTCACACACTATAAAGTACACTCATTTCGAGAGTATAATCCAATAGTTTAAATATATTTGAAGATTTGGGAGGCTGTTACCATAATGTCATTTGAGACTATTTTTATCACTCCCCGCAAATTTTTAAACCTCCATTCCCATTCACGGTCACTCCTCATTCCCCTCTGCCCTCCGCCCCTGGTTATGCTGAATTCATTTGCTATCTCTGCAGATTTGCTTAAACTAGATATTTACTATAAATGAAACCACACACTCTATGTGGTCTTTTGCAACTGACTTTTTGCACTGAGCAAAATTATTTCAAGAGCATCCATGTTCTAACATAAGTCAGTCCTTCATTTCTTTGTCCTGCTGAGAAGGCTCGATTGCCGAGATGTGACACGTGGTATTTGTCCTTTCATCACTTGATGGGCACTGGACTCCTCCCACTTTGGGGCTCTTTTCAATACCGGTGTTAAGAACATTCCTGTACACATTTCTTACATCAGGCTTGCATTAGTCTTAAAGTTCTGATTCCACAGAATTCTATAAACATTCACAACTTGCTGTTAGATATTTTCCCTTTCTTAGGCATTCCTTGAACCAAATGCCCCTGTTTACGTCCTTACATTTTTAAACACATTATTCTCTTGGCAGCTGACGTGATTTCAGTTGTTGTTTAATGAGGCTCTATTACAATGAGTTGATCTCTCACTAACTTTTTATACTTAAACCAGCAAAGGGTCAGGGTCACCATGACCCCCATCCTGCTGCCTGTCTGTCTGTCTTCCTCCATCTCTCTGCCTCTGTCTGTGCGTCTGCCTCTCTGTCTCCTTCCTCCGCTCCCACCATACACTCTGACCCTCAGCCCACTGCCCTGTGCCGCTGTCATCTGCAGTAACAGCTCGGCGCCTCTGTAATCCACGTGCACTGTAGTAGTGCCTAAGCCAGTGATGAGCTCTCCAGTGTGAGAGAGGAGGTTCATCTTCTCAGAGGAAAGCCAATAAGTTCGGAGGATCGCCCTGGGGGATCCTGCTGTCCTTACCTGTTTCTGTGGTGGTGGGTGCTGTGCTGCGGTGGATCATAAACTCCGCCCACTGCCTCTGGGAGGGAGTCCTGTCACAAGGCACTGTTTTTTTGCACCTTCTCGGATGGAATCGCACTGGTCCCTCTCTTTTGGCAAATATGTGACATCTTCATATTTCACTAGCTTATTTCTGGATAGTTGTAAAAAATATTCTGGTGGGGGAAACACAGAACCAACCAAAACAAGAGAAAAATACAAAAAACATGAACCCAGCTCTGTTCAACCATTTTTTTGAACTGTTGTCTGAATAGGTTTATGAATTGTACAGATGAAAGTAACTTGTTCTGAAAAATTCTGATAGTTACCTTAATATTAAAATAAATGCTTTTTTAAAGATCATTCAGATTAGAAAACGTTACACATGAAAAATTAAACTCGATAAGCTCAGAGGACACACAGACAAACACAACCCATCCTCTGAGCCTGGCCTCGGCTTCCGGGGTCTCACCACTCTGACCTTCGTCCTTTCTCCCCTGTTTAACTTTTCTCTATTCCCTTCAGTGTGTCTGAGCGTCCATCCAGAATAATTTCCCTTCTTTACCAGTAATACCCATTAGGTTTCTTTTCTTCTTCTTTGCAGTTCTGCTGGGGACAGGTCTCTCAGATATTTTCTTCCCACAATGTGTTCATTACCCTGAGAGGTATGTTGCTACTGTTTTTGGAGTTCTTTTTCCAACACAGATCTTAGGTAGACTGGAGTCCCAACAAGGGAGTTAAATTCTGCAGAGTCCCAGGGAAACTGGAGTTTTATTATCAATTATGGTCTTATGTAGTCTTTGATCAAAGCCTCATTAACATCCAGGGGTGCATTACATACTGTGAATGCCTTTGTGACTCCTGAAGTTTTTATGTCACATGGTTGCATCCACAAGGCTTGCAAACCCCGCCCCCTGAGGACAGCCAGGGAGGGTCTCCTGCTTCGCCTCCCCCAGGAAAACCAAGCCACTGCAATCGCTGTAATCGAGGTTCTGCCCTACCGTGTTCCTGCTGAATCCTGACAACACAAAGCGCCAAGCTCAAGGTTCAGGTGGTCTTCCAGGACTCTGACAATCGCTCTGTTAGAGGCCATGTGTTTCCCCAGTGTGACGAGGCAACGAGGAACACAGTGAGGCCATTGGTTCTTTGTCTGCAGTATTTGCTTCAGAGCTGGTGCCAGCAGGTTCCCGTGCGGGCTGCTTGGGGAGTGGCCTTGTGTTCACGACTTCCGCCTTCACCGTGAAGAATAGCTTGTTGCCACTATCCTGGGTGTGCCGAGGGTGTGCGTGCATGCGTGTATATTCGTGTTCATAGGGTGTAGGTAAGCCTAGGAGCTGGGGGAAAAGGTCACAAATCAGGAACTGGAAACTGGGATTGGTCATACTGGCTGATTATAAATATGGCCGACAGGACTTGCCATATCGTGGTTCTTTAACCAGGGAGGCATAAATTTTTAGTAACTTTGAACATTAGTAATGATATATCCTGACAGTTGTGTATGACATACATAACTGATATCAATGCCTCACAAATACAAAAAATTATCTCTACAGGGTCTGGCAGAAGTAATGCCTACTGGAGTGTGGTTGGTAGGGTAAGAATATGGGTGTAATAATTCACAGTTTTAATTGGAACATTTCCCCTAAAATGTCATATGGTGTGGTTGAGTGTGATATTGTTGTGTTACAGAATTACATGCTTATGATTTTGTAATAAAAGATTTTGTACTGAAAAAGGGGCATTATTTGTGTTGGACCCATTTGGCAGGTAATATAATATGGTGATTATGTTATCTCCCCAAACTAAATCATGCTAAACACTCTGAATTCATGAATGCATTTGGCTTTATTTTATTTTTAAAAGTTACCTAATCCAGTCCTCTTTATTAGTAATTGTATTTAAATTGCTTAGCTGTAATTAGCAGATACAATATAAATAAGTCATATTAGGTTTTAAAGTTAATAAAATAGGATTTTACAAAGTGCAAGTATGTATCTGATTTAAATAATTTATATTAATATACTCAGAGAAAATAGTGCTGTAAATGGATTATGGAAAGTATATACTTTATTATAGAGGAAAATATGAACATTCAAGTATACTTAAGAACATACAAAAAATTGTAACCTTGAAGAAAACATAGCCCAAAAAGGTTTCCTAAAGAAGATAGCCAATAATAATCTATTGGTTTCTCCTTCCTAGTTCTAAATGTTTTAAAGGGTTGGTTTTTCAGGGTTCCCATGTATTTCATAGAATTTGGTGTTTCACAGATTCAACAGTATTTTTTCTCACTGAGTATGGCTATATGAAACCTACATTGTCCTAAGGTGCTTTGTCTTTGGGTGAAGTTATTTATTCCAAGTACTTTTCTTTTTTTGCTATCTCTCTGCCTGACAGAAAAATCCACTATGTAAAAGTAATGGACATAAGAAGCACTATTTCAAAGAAATTAATTATAATTCATGGTTTAAATCCAAGCACTAGATTTGAGCTTAAAAAAAAATGAATCTGAAGTGGATCTTAAAGTGAGGTGTGGAGTCTCCTAATATCCCTAAAACACAGAAACTAGTCGTTATTTTCTCACAACTTCAAATAAATTTTCAGTGCATTGACATATTTATTTAATAAAAGAAGGTAATTTATGTAATAAAAGCAGAGCTTTCATTTACTCCAAGGATATAATAAAATAAGATAGAGATCTTGAAAGAATGTAAGAAGGTTGCCAATTATTTAGTTTTTGTTTTTGCAGATCTCTGAAGTGAAAGTGAGAAGTGAACTGGCAGAGAATAACTTTACATGCCACACCTGTTCATAATCTCCATCTCATGAAATCCTTCTGAAGAAACTATATACTGATTGTAGGGTGAAATGTTAGTGATAGGCATGACAAAACTTTAAGTTTAACGGTTCTATAACAAATCTGAATAATTTGCACAAGTAATATAATTAAAGCAAATACACCAGAAACTGCTGAAGAAGAGCCACAGCTGTAGCTTCACATCATGTTTCCTCAAAAAATTCCAAAATGTGATTTCTCGTCCAAGTCACATTTAGATTCATGGAAGGGTTCTTGTACTAGGAGTGAAGTCACTGCCTTGAAAATGATGGAAAGGAGGTTTCTGCACCTTTTCTCTTGTCTTCTTGACCATCTCTGCCCTTTGCGCTGAGGAGTGCTGCAGGAAAAGGACCTCTCCCTTTTAAGCGGGTCATTTGCCCTGGCTCTGTGGCTGAGAGCAAAAGTCCAGTTATTATGTTACTCGAATGTGCTTAATTTCCTGTCATATCGTCTTTAC
>PVKM010041720.1:0-13031 GCA_004027735.1 Carollia perspicillata
GAAGGGGGGGAAATGGGACAACTGTAATGGCATCATCAATAAAATATATTAAAAAAAGAAATTATCATCAAAAAAGAAAAAAGCAAATAGATTCAAAGCAGCATAATGAACATAGGAAATACCTTCTAAAGATCTTCAAAGAAAATGATGTGAAATTTCCAAACATTACAGACAAAATTAATTGCTCTTGCATTAATAAAAATAATGTACATTTATTGTAGAAAATTTAATAACGATGAAGATATATAAGGAAAATAAAAACTGCCATGAATCTTACAATTCAGAAATAACAACTTACTGAATTCCCTTCCAGTACATATGCGCGCACGCGCGCGCGCACACACACACACACAGAGTCTTGAGGAAGATAGATAGTGGCACTTTATTTATTTATTTATTTAACTAATTACAAGGTTTTGTATCCATCTAGTTTCCCTTATGATATACTGAGTCAGCCAAATATTTTTTAATAAAGTGAAAAAAGCAAGTTCATTTCAGACCCACAAAGAACTACACCAGTGAAATGATAAGAACCTGTTTTCTATCATTGCCTTTCTTTCAACTGGCTTAGATGGGTTATTAGAAAGTTAAGATGGCTTCAAAGATGAATTAGTTCCACACAGAATTTCAACAAATATCCAACGGTGAGAGCAAAGCACACAATCCATTAAGCCTTGTGACTGTTCATTATGACATTCTGAATTTTTAACCATCTAGAAATGCAAGCCAAGCTCAGCTTTATTTTTCATCCCTCAATACTGCAAATGCTAAATAGGGCACGGACCTCTTCTTCCAGCCTAGGTGACTGCAAGTGGGCAGAGGAGGAAAGCACTTCTTTCCTTCCCCTGGGTCTCTAGTCTCCATGTTTGCCCAGCACCATGGCTCACTCACTAAGCTTGTTGGGGGGCTGTCAGAGAGAGCTATCACTCTTGTTCCTGGAAAATTAGAGGGATGGTAGATCTAGCCACACACACACACACACACACACACACACACACACACACCCAGCTCATTTCCCCAAAGCCCCACGTACAACAGAAATGCCAGGATACAGGGAAAATAATATCCTGCCCCCTCCCACTCACAATCACATAGACACATGCCCGACAGCTGCAGGGAGGGTGTGTCCCCCACTATTGGGTGAAACGAGAGAAAATGAGGAGCAGAAGGAGAGATTTAGATGAATAATATTTTAAAATATTTCTGGATACTCGTTTCTGGGGCCATTGAGGAAAAAGCGCAGGCTTTAGGATCATCGGTCTTTCATTCATTCATCAGCAAATACTTAATGAGACCCTACTATGTGCTAGGCACAGCTCTAGTTGCTAAGGAAGCTTCAAAGGACAAAACAGAAAAAAAATCTATGTCTTATTGGAGCATACAGTTTAGCAGGGGGAACACATAATAAAGATAACATTGGAGAGTGCAAAGTGCTATGAGAAAAGAAAATATCGGGGTAAGAGAGATTGGGAGTAGGGAGTGGGGAGTGATCAAGAGAAGCCTCACTTAGAAAGAAAAAATAAAAAATATTTTTAAACCACAAAATTATTTCTTGACACTTGAGTCAAGCTGAGGAAATGAGTCATTTAGATATGAGAGTTCCAGGCTGAGGAACAGCCAGTGCAAAGGCCCTGAGGTGGGAGCTGGTTTAGCAGGGTTAGAAGAGAGTGAGGAGAGAGAGAATAAAACATGAGATTCAAGATGTAAGAGGTGAGGAGGGCTGTGAATGCAAGACCTAAGGCATTATAAAGATTTTGGCTTTCCACTTTTGTTTGAATCCTTGTACCACCATTTGTTAAAGATCATAGATCGAGTGACTCTGAACTTCCCCCTGTCTGTAAAATGGGAATCTCATTGACTGTACACAGGCATTTTGAAGATTAAAACAAAAATAGCAAGTGCCCTGTCTGGCATGTGGTATGTTTGCAACAAATCTTGGTTTCTTTATTCCTCTGGTAATCATTTTGTATATTTTACATTTATTTTATAAATGTACAAATAAAAATAAAAAGGTGATGTAACTGACCAATAGTTACTCAGGGGTAGGAATCCAGGTAGACTTTATCTTTGTAAATAAATAATACTCGCCCTGCCCCAATAATAAAAGTCACACTATCACCAACACAAACGAATGGTTTTGGGAGGTGGTTTGGGGATTCAAGTTGATCAGGGAACTAAATCTTGTATGTATCAGCCATTAGTAAGGACTGACATATACAGGCAAATCTCATTATTTCCCATTTTTATTGAAGGTCTCTTTTGAGGTTAGAAAAAAATGCTCTGGGGAACATCTGAACATTCAAACAACAGCAGATAAAATGGTCAGCTTGCAAACTTTTGAAAACACCATTGCCTGCGGGGTTTAAAGGGTGTCTCTTAGATATCAATCTGCTCTGCATTAACTTTTTTAAAAATATGATGGTGGCAGTTTTTCTCTTCTCTGGTGGTATCATTAAAGTTTCACTTGAGTTCACAGAAATCGTTTTGTGGCCAAGTTTCCACTCTAACTCAGTTGCTATAGAAGTTGAACATCAGTGAGGAGGCAATTAGTTATCTAGTTATTATGACTTTACTTAGCACATTTTCAGCAGAAGGAGAAATGACAAAAACTTAAAATAATTCTTTAGAAATATACAAGTGACTTCTTTTACCCATAGATCATTAGCACAGTGAAAGGGATTTCAAAGAAGCCACCAACACTTAGAACATCCTCCCCTGTTGTATCATTATGCAGTTGTTATGAGTTAATAGGGCTAAGAGGAACTATTTCAATAAAAGTTAAGAGTATTTAGTGTTGGAAGGCCTGAGACTATGGAAAGAACTGAAGGTGGATTTTTCTTTGTAGGTCAACAGCAATTGTACCTACGTTATTGCCAAGACAAATAGTTGTATTATCTTTGGACATTTTCCTCATCTAAGATACTATTAGGAAATTTAAAAAATTATTTGCCAAAGAACTTTCCAGGGGAACACTAATTTTTGTTGACTATCATACAAAGTTTGCTTTTAAGCACTAATGCGTTATTTGGTCTCCATCCTCTGGTCTTCTTTTACAAATTATTTTTATTTTTGATTTTAGAGATGGGGGAGGGAAGGAGAAAAAGAAGGAGGGAAACACTGATGTGAGAGAGAAACATCAATTGGTTGCCTTCTGTACTCCCTCTGACTGAGGAACATGCAACCCAGGCACGTGCCCTGACCAGGAATCGAACCTGCTACATTTCAGTTCTCAGGATGATGTCTAACCAATTGAGCCTCAGTGGTTGGGGCATCTATCCTCTGGTCTTAATTTGGGAGTTTACAAAAAGTCTGGATTATCCCCACTTAATAAGATAAGGGATTTTCCTGAAAAATTTGTCTTATGATTTTTGTACCATAAATTAGAAGTCAAATAAATGTCTTTTGAATGAATGAGTAGAAAAAAATCCCTTCCATTTCCTTCTTTTTATTTGTTTATTTTGTTCATTAGATTCCACACATGAGTGAAATCATATCGTACTTGTCTTTCTTTGACTGGCTTATTTCACTTAGCATAATAATTATTTCTTTCTACTTGTCCTGTTACAAATCAAAGATTGAAACATATATACACACATATTGCATATTTTGCCTTTTTCCAAATTATACACATACACCAATACATACATAGATATGTAAAATGTGACTTTAAAAAAAAAAACACACAAACACCATAATTTACAGCTCCAAATGAGAACTGTTCTTTCTAAAGTCATCTAAAGAGATAATCCATTTTTTCCCACAGATAAAAATAAAAAAATTGGGAACTCTTCTCTGGGCAGTTTTCTCACGATCTCTAGGCATTATTTTGAATATTATCATTATCAGCAAATGTCACCACTTGACAGTTGATTGGATTTCTAAAAATACCTAAAAGCCAGTTGGAATCAAACTTCCATAGTAAGTCAAACTTTGGGTAGGACCAAAAAGTAATGAGTTAATACTTTTTAAAGGATGGCTTATATATTTTTTAATACAACAGATTTATTGGAAAATGATTCACATACCATAAAATGTACTCATTTAAAGTGTACAATTCACTGATTTTTAGTATATGCATAGTTATGTGCAATCATCATCACAGGTAACTTAGACATATTTTCATTACCACAAAGAGAAACCCCGTATACCTTAGCATCACCTTTCTATTTCCCTCCTACCCCACCTCATTCTCCCCAGCCCTAAGCATCTGCTAATATACTTTCTGTTTCTGCAGATTTGCCTATTCTGGACACTTCACATAACTGGAATCGTAATGTAATGGTTTTAAGGTTCATCTATGCTTTAGCATGTATTATTTCTTTTTATAGATGAATAATACTATATTGTGAGGATATATCACATTTTGTTATTCATTAAATCATTGATGGACATTTGAGTTGTTTCTACTTTTTGGCTCTTGTGAATAGTGTTGATATGAACATTTTTATACCAGTTTTTGTTCGAACACCTGTTTTCAATTCTTTTGAGCATATACCTAGGAGTAGAATTTCTGGGCCATGTGGTAAGTCTATGTAACTTTTTTTAGAAACTACCAAACTATTTTCCATAGCATCTATACTATTTTACATTCTTACCAATGATTTATCACGGTTTCAGTTTCTCCATATTTTTTCCAATACTTATAATTTTCCACGTTTTGAAAAATTGTGGCCATCCTAGGGGGTGTGAAGTGGTATCTCATTGTGTCTTTTATTTCCTTTCCCTAAAGGCTAATACTTTGAGCATCTTCTCATGTGATCACTGGCCATTTGTGTATCTTCTTGGAAAATGTCTATTCCAGTTCTTTGCCTACTTTAAACTTGTAATGGGCACTTCCAGAAGAGGAGGCCCAAATATT
This sequence comes from Carollia perspicillata, assembly GCA_004027735.1. NCBI lineage: Eukaryota > Metazoa > Chordata > Mammalia > Chiroptera > Phyllostomidae > Carollia > Carollia perspicillata. The sequence goes on from PVKM010041720.1 coordinate 4,859, forward strand.
TTGAGCAACAGCAGCATGGCAAAAACAAATGCATGGTCTCCTGGGGACACTAAGCTGAAATGTAACACTCCTTTGACCATAGCAGCAAGAACTCAATCAGCCACATTAGTGTAAAGTGATTCTTTGTCCTACACTTAGCAATACTACACCCATGGGTCTTTACAAAAAATATTTACACTTGCATTGCATACCCATAGACCATATTCTGCTTTGTATACAGTAGGGACTTACTAAATAACAATAGTGGCTACAGAAATTCCTTGAAAGAAGAGTTTAGAGGCAGCAATCTCATTGGAAGGAGGAGTGCCCCGAAGCTGTGTTTCCACAGCTCGTTTGTATGACTGAAAAAATGTGATTCATCTATAACAAAGGGCAGGGAAAGGCTGGTGGAGATAATAGGGACCTAAAGCTTTGCCTTTTCCCCAGTGGTTTGGCATTTCCACTGACGATCCGAGACACTATAATCTGAGAATAAAACATGCTTTCTCAGATTTCCAATGGCCAGTCACACAAATATAGGCCTAGGACTGTTTCCTCTCTTTGCTCCGAGCTTGGACACATATGAGCAAGTTGATAAATAGACATGTGAAAGGATGTGTGATTTTTGTGGTAGGAGAGGTAACCAAGCAGGTAAATGAATGGGAGACCGTAGTATCTTGACGAGAGAAAATGGACTAAAAAGTGGGTAAAAGTATGGCTGGTAGTAGAGAGGACTTCTGCTTAGAGCAGCAATCCAGGTTCCTAGCAAACAGTAATCCATTATCAATCTTAATAGTCCAGGAGATTAGTCAGCCAAACCACAAACCCAGGTTCTGATGGAATACTTTTAAAACATGCAATTTCATCCACTCTGGCACCTCTGAAAGTTAAAAACTGCTTCGCTGGATCCAAGCAGCTCTGACAATTTTTCCCATCTAGTTCTCTCCAGATATTTGGTGTGGATCAAGAGCTCGTGAGAATAAATGAGTAAGGGGGTCACATGCATCACTGGCAATCAATTACCCAAAGACTTGAAAATGGGGATACAAAATGGTGGCAGCTTTCCCCAGGGTTGCCCTACGAAGAAAGGACAATCCATAAGAACAGGATAAAACTAAACAGTGAAAGAAGAGGGAGTTTGCAACTGGCTTAGGGGTTTTCTCACCCCTCGCTAGGGTTTTCTGTTAGAACACAAAATCAAAATTATGCCATACAATTCTTTCCATGCCTTTCTCTTGCTTGGAATTAAAAATCATCTACTGAAAACTTTCTCGCTGCAAAACCCAGTCAGGTGTTTTCTATTATCAAGGAAGGGGTCCAAAGGATAAATTGCTCCTATCAGAAATAAAATATTTTAGTTCTGCCACCAGCGGTAAAATCTGTGTTTGTACGTCTCTCCAAAGGCAACTCCATTTTTGCTGCTCTCCTCTCATTTTCTTTTGATGCATAAAACCTGTAGACTGGAGCACTGTGATTGCATTTGGCTCTGGAGCAGTGTAATTGTAAATATTCATTGGAATTCAAGTTAGCTTTCCCAGGTCTCTCCTAGGGCTGTGCAGCTATGCAAACAGCAGCGGTGCTGCATTAACTCGCAGCCTGGAGGCCACCTATTTCCTCACAGCCCCTAGGATCCTTTCTGTGGAGCGAAGGCGTGCAGAGAAGCTGGCCCTTTAAACACCATTTCAATCTACCATTTCACTTGTTTTTCCTTTTTTCCCCATGACTGCTGATCCTTAGTAATTCTGTCTGTCAGTCTCAAATATGCATTAAAAAGAGAACCATGTCCTTGACTAAAAACTCAGAGTCTGAAATCTCTCACTGTGAATGCCCTCAATCTATTTAGGAGATTAATCAGATTCCAGCCATTTCATGAATACATACACAAAAACACACAGAGACACACACATGTAGCAATATACAGAGGTAGTAACTCTAGATGATACACTAGAAGAGAAAACTAATTAAGATGTAAGAGCACTCATAAGTCATTCCACCTTTTTCCAAGTTAAAATCTGCAGGAATCAAAAGAAACTAATATGGGATTGAGAATACCGTCATTATAACAACCTTATAATAAAGAATTACTTACACATTTAAAACATAAAAATCTGGCCAGAGGGAAATTGTTTGACTGTGTTGACTCAATTCTCAATGTACTGCCTATCAGGCTGAAGGTGACGGCTTAAGCCAGCCTCCCTGGGCCACACCCTGATATATCTTCCAAATGCCAGATGATTAGATTCCAACAGAATTCAGGGCACCTGCAGTATTAACTTCAAAATAATCCAAGGAAGAAATGGATGCATAGAAAAATGACCTATAGAAAGCAATTTATAGAGTTTTTTTAAAAGAGAGAGAGATATTACCGATGTTGAAATGTTTCAGTGCAAAAGTCAGTCTAGATTTAAATTCTTTAGGCCTGGCCAACATTTAGATTTAGTGAGGAAGTGAAAAATTACTTTTAGTAACAAAAATATAAGAATGGTCAAAATTTAATATCTACAAGGAAATTTTTAAAATTTGATTTAACGAGGTGAGTTCATGAGCAAAAGGCATTCTGCCAGGCATTTTGAGGGATACAAAGATGAATGATATATGTGTTCTATATCTTGAAGGGTTTAGAATTTAGCAGCAGAGAGATGTGCAGAAATAGCCAGCTATAAAAGGGGCAAAATATTGTTACCTCAAGGGAGGGGTTGAGGGGAATTATGAGCAACTTCCTGACAGAGGTGAAAATCAATCAGACTCTGAATCACTGGAAGGATTTGGACAGGTGGAGTTGGATGGAGAGAGAAATCCATCTCTGCAGAGAAGTATTTAGATTGAATTGTGTTTCCCCCCACCCCTGCCCCAGAATACATTGGAAATTCTAATCACCAGAGCTTGTGAGCATGACCTCATTTGGAAATTGGGTTTACAAATTTAATCAAGTTAAGAAGAGGTCGTGCTTGATTAGGGATAGTCCTAATTCAATGTCTGGTGTCCTAAGAAGAGGGAAATTTGGACACATATACCCAGGAAAGAAGGCCATGTGAAGACAGACACAGAGATTAGTGATGCATTTTTACGCTAAAGGAACACCAAGGATTATTAGCAACCACCAGAAGTTAGAGGAGGCAAGGAAAGATTCTTCCCTTACAGCCTTCAGAGAGAATATGGCCCCAGCTAACACCCTGATTTTGAACTTCTAACCTCTAGAACTGTGAGAGAATAAATTTCTGTTGTTTTAAACAACCCATTTTGTGGCGCTTCGTTGTGGCAGCCCTAGGTAACTAATACAAGAAGAACGAAGACGTGGCTTAGAGGTGAGAAGTGTAGACTTATTCTAAAAGGTGAAGTTTGGATTGGCTGGAGAGCAGTGTATGTAAAGACCAATGGGAGGGCCCCGGTCACGGAGTTTGGGTCTTTACCTGTAGTCTGTACATTATCAGGAAAAGGAGTGATAGAAGGTTCAAGATAAGTTGGAGAAGCAGACTGGAAGAAATGGGAGCATTAGTAGACTATTGTGATATTTGAGATGACAGGTGACAGCATGGACAGTGGCAGTGATTATGGAAAGGGAGCTATGAATTTGAGAGAAGCACAGGTTAGAATTGATGGAATCTGGAAGACTAATTAGGTGAAAGAGAAATAAAAATTATTTGAACTTTGAAGGTTTGGGGATGGGATGGGAAGATGGACATGCTATTATCAGAGACAGGAAACCTAGGAGGTAGAGCTGTTTTTGGAGAGTGTGTTGAGAAGAGTCTAGCTTTTAGTAAATATAGAAGTCTAGCAGAATGCTGGAAATGTGTACCTGTAGCATGGGAGACTTTTTGGGCTAGGATTATAGACCCAGACTGAGAGCACAGTCAAGGGCCTGAATGTGGCTGAGATCACCAAGGGAGTTTGTGAGCAGAAGGGGAAGAGTTGAAAATTGGGTGAGTACCTCTATTATGGGGTGTGAGATGGAAGGGGAAAAGACAAGAGAGGCAAGGGGGTAACCAAGATTAATCCAAGGTAAGGAAGCCAAGGAACATTATTTCATGAAAAAGACAGTGATCAATGATATAAAATGCTGTAGGAGGACTGAAAAGAAGTCATTGGATACGGGGACTAAAATATCAATAGTAACTTAAGAAAGGACAATTTCAAATTACTGTTCTGGGAGGTCATTTTTAAAGGGTTTAGAAATGACTAAGGGGGTCAAAGAGCTAATATGTGTAGATTATTCTTTTGACAGGTTTGGTAATGAATAGAAAGAAAAAGATGAGAGAATTTTTTGTTCTTGATGTTTTAAGAGAAAAATACATTAGCATATTAACATGTGAAAGGGAAAAAATCAAGGATTTGGGAGACTTGTAAAAAACTAAATAGAGTAGGGTAACTGAAGGAGCATGGCTCTGTAAGGAAGAGGAATGGATCTGAATCAAGGCAGAGAGAGAATTAATTAGCTTTGGAAAGTACTTTCCCCTCTGAGATAGGCAAAGAGATCGTAGGAGGGGTTACACATCACTTGGATGTGGATGAAGGAAGCTGAAGTTCATGCTAGAAAACCTCATCTCAAAAAAGCAGAGGCAGGTCAACTCCTAAGAGACAAGTGTGGGTGAATGGGCTGCAAACTTGAGGGATAGGAAAAATGATATATTTGGGGAATATGATAGTGAATAAAAGGACTGCTAACAGGCCTAGCTGAGGTGGTACCAACAGAGCCAATTGACAAAATTACTTTTAATTGACAAGATGCAACTTTCTCCAGCAAGTTCTAACAGCTTGGGAAAGGCAGGCAGATGGTGAGGAGAGGCTGGTGTTAGTTACATACAGGCCAGGTAAGGACGAGAAAACTCAAAACCCAGTGATCCTAGGGTATAGTAAAGGCTATGTTAGAACAAGCATTTGAAAGAGTTTTGAGTGGGTATCAATGTCTTTGTGCTTCAAAGTAACCTAAAAATAGTGAGGGAACAAAGAATCAAGGAAAAAATGAAGGGAAATGAAATGTTGCTTTCTTCCTTTATGCCTTCCTTCTTTCTTCTAATTTATTACTTCAACGAAGCCTTGCTGTATGCCTTTCCATGTTGCATGGGGCAAGAAGGCAGGTGTTAGGTCTGTAAGATAAAGTTCCCTACCCTTGAGAGTCTGAAATAACAAAAACAACAAACACGTAGCTCACACTATCTACCAGGAACTACCTAAGCGCCTGTCCACAGGTTAACTAGGCACTTCACCTCTTGGATGTAGAAGCAATGAAGAGGCTTCATTCACCAATGAGAACTCTGAACTGCGGAGAAGTTAAATGACTTGCCAAGGTCATGTAGCTAGTTTCCATCTGAGCTGGGATTTGAGACTCATAAGAGAGTCTGGCTCCAGGGTCTGTGCCCTTAACCACACTATGCTATATGAACTAAGATTTTGAAGTAGGTTATAAGGAGGATGATTACATATTCCAATCAGTCTGGGACAGACCAACTTAATGCCTGTTGGCCCAGAAAAAGTATTCATTGTATTCCCTTTCAATAGAAGGTGTGAAGGATAAATTATATTGTCACTCTAATTATAAGAGAAATCAAACGATTACTGGGTTCTTCTTCAAACAATTAAGTGTTGGCTCATGTGATGAATAGAGATAAACCGCTGTAAGGCTAAGAAAAATAAATGAAATGGCTCAAGACCTGCAAGACCCAGCTTCTTTGAACCTTTTAGTAAGATCACAGCCCCCTCCTCATCCCTAGTGGCCTCTGTCCCTCTGAGTGCTTTAACCCTACTGCTTTTAACTAAGGGAGAAACACAGAAAGGTACATTTACCAAGCTGCCACCAAATAGAGTTCTGCACACACATTCTTTAAGCAGTAATGGAAACTGAATGCACAAAACCCTACAGCAAATCTGTCCTCCCATTTCTCTCTTGCTTCCCTCCTTTCCTTATCCTCACCCCCAGGACCAGGACTCTACCATTCTCTACAAACCTCAGGAATAATACCACATTGCACCGTACACCTATGTAGCCTCAGCCAGAGCTGGTATTAGGCTGATGCCAGAACATTTATAGCAATGTTGGCTGTTTTGTGGTTGTCGGTAATGGCTTTACTTCCTTGGCTCCTTCTCCTTGTTTTCAGCCTCCAGTGTGAAACAAGGAAATTGGTACCAGCCAACTGGATCTGGTACCCTACAAAAAAACGTGCTCTTGTCACTGCCAAATTAGTCACTTTGGAAGATTTAGAGATGTGCACTCAACTCCCTGTGGATGAAAAATGTATCACTTAGTTTTCTAATGCTTACTGATAACAGGCACTAATGCAACATTGTGATTGGTTCTTACTCCAGTAATACTATTTTAAATGCTGCCATGTGCAAAAATTATGGTATCGTCTAGGCCAGGGCAAGCAGAGAACCAGCTCAGCAAACTGAACAGAAGACATCCATCCAGGGTTTCCAATATCCTGCTGAGCAACCATTGTTTTGTGAAGCTTTATTATTCTCTGAGGTTTAATATGTTGACCCACAGAATTCTCTTATTATTTCTCTGACTGCTTTTTCTATTGTCTCCTCTGTCTGTCCTGGACCCTACGTTTTTCCTCCCTCTGAACTCATTTATGCAGTGAGCTTATGCATTTATAGTGATTTCAACTACAATTTGGATTACAAACGGTTCCAAACATACATTGAAGCTGCCCGAAGGGCATTTCACTCTTTTTCCCTTCCTTACTTGATAAGCTCATTCTCTAATATGATTTCAATAATAGCTAACATTTATCATGTGTCAGGTGCAAAATTGATGCTTTTACAAGGTAAGTACTATCATTATTTTTGTCTTCCAGAGAAGCAGCTAATAAGTGGTAGAACAGAGATTTGAACCCAGGAAGTCTTGCTTTAGTACTTATGCTCTCAGCCACTACTACCCTATGACACCTTTTCACAGTCAACCCCTTGGCTCCGACCTTGTGACTAGATTATGCCAACAGCTTCCTAATATTTTTTTCTGGCATCAGCTAAACTCAACACCATTTTTCACATGAAAGATTTACTGTGTTCTCTAATTATCAATTTTAAAGTCCTCTATATTAGTCCTCCAAAGTTTTCCACTTGCTTTTCTGTCACCTAAGCCCATCCAGACTCTCTGTTGCAGCTAAGGATATTGTATGCCATGCAAAATGTTCTTTCCACTTCTTAGACTATTGCCTCCACCTAAAAACACTGGGAAAACTTTTATCCCTTCTTTTAGGATTTACCTCTGTTAGGAAGCCTTCTGTGACTAACTATAAATGTAAATTACATATAGTTAGAAATGGTGTCTTCTATTTCCTTTATTTCCTAAAGAGTCTAATAATTACTTAGTGTTTATTACTCACTGATATTCAGTAAAGATCGTTAGTGTACTGACGTAAGCATCCTAACCAACACTGGAAAGAATTCATGCCAGATAGCTGAGAGGCACAACTGAACAATTAGTACTACAGGCCAAAGTGGGGAGGCTTCTGTGCTGTTTCTGTTTGTTTCCGGTTTCATTCTTCATTCTTCCCCTGTTCTGTTCTGTATGACTAGGAGGTAACCCCTGCAGGCTACATTTTTAGGCTCCAAATTTAGCTGGCTTCCAGCTAGTTTTGGCCAGTGGGAGGAGCTGGAAGGAGAATGGAGTGTGGGAGGAAGAAACCCCTTCCCTCTGCTTTGGGATGGGACTCTAACAGCAGCAGTGTCTCTTCTGTAGCTCCAGCTCTACCCCCTAGGCCTGTCATTATTCTAGCCTCCAAGAGCTGACCCTGGCCCCTGGACTCTGGTAGCACCACCTCCTCCCTGTGTCTCTGTGGGAAGAAAGAGGCTTCCTGCTGTTGTTAACCTCATCACCCCACTAGCTTCTCAGCTCCCCTGTATAATTCCCCACATTCAATTCCCTCTGTTGTAAATACTGTAGAGCTATGATTATTCTCTTTCCTCTGGTTGTTTGAGTAGGAGGTGAGATCTGGCCACACGCAGTAAGTTTACAGATGAAAAATTAAAGGTGATGTGGTTCTAACAATGGCATTAAATCGCTAAGATAGTACTGATACAATGTATTTCAAACTTACATCTCTCCCACTCTTGAGGTTCTCATAATAAATGAAATTTGAACTTATACCACAAATACATAGCTTTGTAAGCAGTAAGGTTAAAAACAGAAGTGATTTCTTTATACTTTCATAGGTAGATGACACTAACTGAAGCTAAAGTTTACAACCCTATC
>PVKM010041721.1:0-13031 GCA_004027735.1 Carollia perspicillata
CAGTAGCACCTGTGCCATCACACAACACGTGGTATTTGTATTTTAGAAGGCCCTTTCAGGGGAATGCTCAAAACACTAAGTACTGTCTGTGAGCACTAGTCATTTCATCTTTCACTTAAAGGAATGCATGCTTGTGGCGTGAAACTTCACAGTGCGTTCTTGTTGAAAACCTGTGTTTTAGGAAAGATTTTCACTCCCATGTGACTTAGAAGAGTGGAAACCTACTGCTAAAGTCCAATCAGGTGCAATGCCCACGGAGAATGAGAAATACATTGTAGGTTCCTTTTCGCACAGCTCTTCACAATCTTGTGCAGATTGAGATGCATACTGCACTGCAATTGCATGTCTTGGCTGAGCCTTGCTTTTCGCCAAAAGAAAATTACATTGGGAAGATTGTGGATGGCAGCTTTCTAAAATTGCCTAAGTGACATAATCCTGAGCACGCATTTGCCCAGTTGCTGAAAATAGACTACATTCCACGTTTCAGTAGCTCTTTATTCATGAAAGTTACCGGGATATGGACATGTTGCAAAGATATTGCTACAGAGGTTTTAACACAGTGGGTACTTCCAGACACAACATTCATTTTCAATTGCAGTTATATTAGTTCATTTGTCTGTGGTTAAGAACTGTGCAGCAATCGTTTGCCTGGGACACGCAGCATTCTAAACTTGTTAGTTCCAAGGCTTTGGAAGTGTTTGAACAGTTCATTACTGCTCTATTGGAGACAAAGGTACTTGGTACACAAAATGGCGTCTCGGGTTTGTAATCATTGACACAGTCACAAAACAGTCTTGACCAAGTCATCTCTTTGGGTTTACAGGCACGTTTCCATTGGGCAACAGTATTTCACTGAAAGAAATACAAAGGACGAAACTGATAGAGAAATGCGTTCTCCTTCAAGGACAATGTGAGGTCAAGCCAGCTTTCACCCATTTCAGTAGCACCTTTGCTATCGTACAACGTGCGGCATTTGTATTTCAGAATGCCCTTTCAGGGGAATGTACAAAATGCTAAGTAATGTCTGTGAGCACTATTCTTTTGATCTTTCACTTGAAGGATGCATGCTTGTGGCGTCAAACTTTGCAACACGTTCTAGTTGAAAACATGTATTTTAGGAAAGATTTTCACTCCCACGTGAATTAGAAGAGTGGAAACATAATGTGTAGTCTAATCAGAGTGCAATGACCATGGAGCATGAGAAAAACATTGTAGGTTTCTTTTCGCCCAGATCTTCAAAATCTTGTGCAGATTGAGATGCATACAGAACTGAAGTGCATTTCTTAGTATAGCCTTGCTTTTTGCCAACACTCAGCAAAGTGGGAATACAGGGAGCATTCATAAACATAATAAAGCCCATATATGAGACACCTACAGCCAACATCCTACTTAATAGGCAAAAACTAAAATCTTTTCCACTAAGATCAGAATCAAGACAAGGTTGTCCACTTTCACCACTTCTATTAAAAAATATTGGAAGTTTTAACCACAGCAATCAGAAAAGGAAAGGAAATAAAAGGCATCCAAATTGGAAAGGAGGAAGCAAAACTGTCACTGTTTGCAGACGACATATTGTACATGGAAAATCCTATAGACCCCACCAAAAAACTACTCAACCTAATAAATGAACTTGGCAAAACAGAGGGATACAAAGTCAATATCCAGAAATCAAAGGCATCTTTGTATACCAACAATGAAACAGCAGAAGCAGAAATCAAGAGAAAAATTCCATTCGATACAGCAACAAGAAAAATAAAATACCAAGGAAGAAACCTAACCAAGGAGGTAAAAGAGCTTTACTCAGAAAACTACACAACACTAAAGAAAGAAGTCAAGGAAAACACAAAGACATGGAAACATATACAGTGTTCATGGATCAGAAGAATTAACATTATACATATGTCAGTATGACCCAAAGCAATTTACAGATTCAATGCAATACCTATTAAAGTACCAATGGCATATTTCCCAGACATAGAACAAACACTTCAAAAATTTATATAAAACCCTAAATAAGCCCAAATATCCCGTGCAATTTTCAGAAATAAAAAAGTAGGAGGGATCACAATACCTGATATTAAACTATATTGCAAGGCCACTGTAATCAAAACAGCCTGATACTGGTATAAAAACAGGCACATGGACCAGTGGAACAGAACAGAGAGCCCAGAAATAAGCCCAGGTCTCTATGGTCAATTAATATTCGACAAAGTGGGCAGCAACATAAAATGGAGTAAAAACAGCCTCTTCAACAAATGGTGTTGGAAGAGCTGGACAGCTACATGCAAAAATATGAAACTAAAGTGTGAGGGTGCTCTGCCTGCAGGGCCCCCACATCCACCATGTATGAACATAATGCTACCAAGACATGATCTGTTCGGGGAGGAAAGGTTGCCAGCTTCTCTCAAGGGAGAAGGGCCCCGAGTCCTTACCTCAAATGGTACTTATGAGGTTCGTAACACACTGTGATACAGGTAAAGCTCATCAATCAATGTCAGGTGGCAAGGGTCAAACAATAGATAACATTTTAAAGAAATCTGAGGGCTTAATCTGAGTCAGTGTCTGTCAGGTAAGGGGGTTGCAATAAACTTTAGGAGACATACTTATTTCCTGCCCAGATCCTTATCATATGGATTAGAGCACTCTTAGCAAAGCAGGCTTCACAGGACTTTATAATTCTTATTATTAATAATTCTTAATTCTTATGCCTGACTACCCCGGAAACAGCTCTAGCCAGCAGAGGGCTGCACATGCTCCCTGTCATAGATTCAGGCCTAAGTAGATTAGAGCCAGCAAACTCTTCTCCCAGATGGAAAGGGGACTTGGCCTATGTCAAAATAGCGGGGGGTTGAGGGTCTTTCACCCTTACTTTGCTGCAGCCCCCGAGTCCTTTCTTGATGGCCTCCCACATTATCGTGTCTGGCATGGGTTGCCCCTCCTCTGAAGGGTCATACACATAGACTCTGACTAACCGACCAAGCGTTGGGGTTAGAGATGGCAGAAACAGCACTCTTGCCAGGGAGATTAGCTTTGTTTCCTCAGTGGCTCATAGTCCGGAGGTCGCTCATTCAGCCTTAGACATGGAGGTGGGGGGGGGCGTTTACAACTCCTGAAACCAGGCAGAGCACTTCCCAACCCTCAAGCACCAACTAACACCATACACAAAAATAAATTCAAAATGGATAAAAGACTTAAATATAAGCCGTGGCACCATTAAAATCCTAGAGGAGAACATAGGCAGGAAAATCTCAGATATCTCACACAGCAACATTTTTACTGATATGTCCCCCAGAGCAAGGGATATAAAGGAAAGAATAAACAAATGGGATCTCATCAAAATAAAAAGCTTCTGCACAGCTAAAGAAAATAGCATTAAAATAAAAAGAGATCCAACTATATTGGAAAACATATTTGCCAATGATACCTTGGACAAGGGTTTAATCTCCAAGACATATAAAGAATTCACAGGACTGCACTCTAAGAAGTGAAGAAAACCAGTTAAAAAATGGACAAAGAACTTGAACAGACACCTGTCCAAGGAGAGTATACAAAGAATCCAGAGATACATGAAAAGATGCTCAGTATCACTAGCTATCAGAGAGATGAAAACTAAAAGCAAAATGGGAGGGATTCTATCTCACACTGATCAGAATGGCCATCATAAACAAAACAACAAACAAGTGTTGGAGAGGTTGTAGAGAAAAGGGAACACTGGTGCACTCTTGGTCGGATTGCAGACTCGTACAACCACTATGGGAAACAGTATGGAATTGTCTAAGAAAACTAAAAATGGATTTCCCTTTTGACCCAGCATTTCCACTGCTAGGATTATATCCTAAGAACCTTGAAACACCAATCCAAAAGAACCTATGCACCCCAATGTTCATAGCAGCACAATTTACAATAGCCAAGTGTTGGGAGCAACCTAGGTGCCCATCAGTAAATGAATGGATCAAAAAACTATGGTACATGTACACAATGAAATTCTATGCAGCAGAAAGAAAGAAGGAGCTCCTACCTTTTGTGACAGCATGGATGAAACTGGAAAGCATTATGCTAAGCAAAATAAGCCAGGTGGTGAAGACAAATACCATGTGATCTCACCTTTAACAGAAACCTAAACAACAAAACTATCAAACAATTAAAATATAAACAAAGACACTGAAATAGAGAAAAGGCTGATAGTGTCCAGAGGGAAGAGGGGAGGGAATTTCAGGGGAAAAGGAGAAGGGTTTACAGGAACAAGTATAAAAGACACATGGACAAAAAGTAGGGGGGTGGAAATGGGAGGGAGGGGGTAGGGTTGAGTGGGTGGGCTGGGATGGGAGTAAAAGACAAAAAACTGTACTTGAACAACAATTAAATTTTTTAAAAAAAATTAGAAATGGTAAAAAAAAAGAAGTACAAATAGGTAGTTCCAGAATAGCCATGGGGATGTAAATTACAGTATAAGAAATGTATTAGTCAAATAACATATACATATGACCTGTGGACATGAACAATGTTTGGGGGGATTGCCTGAGGGAGTGGGGGTGGGGGTGGAGGGGGCAAAAGGGCAAAAATTGGGATAACTGTAATAACATAATCAATAAAATTGAATTAAAAAAGAACCATGGTACATTTGCACAACAGAATTCTATGCAGCAGAAATAAAGAAGGAGCTGCTATCCTTTTCAACAGTGTGGATGGAAATGGAAAGTGTTATGCTAAGCGAAATAAGCCAGGCAGTAAAAGACAAATACCAGATGATCTCAGCTATAAATGGAACCTAATTGATAAAAAAATATGAGGGCAAAATAGAAACAGAAACATGTAAATAAAGAACAAACTGACAGTAACCAAAGGGGAAAGGTGAGGGGAACAATGGGGAAAGGAGGGAAAGAGTCAAAGAACATGTATAAAATACACCTGGACAAAGACAATGAGGTGGGGAAAGGTTTGAATGTAGAATATGTGGAAGGGTAGAGGTGGGGAGAATAATGGGGGGGATAAGGACAACTGTAACTGAACAACAATTAATAAAAAATTTAAGGTAAAAAATGTTATTATGTATTGCTTTAGGGTGTACATCTTACTTGTCAGACACTCATATATTTTAGTGTTTCCCTCAATATTTCCAGTATTCCAACTGGGACCATATATAGATATGACAATATTACTGACTATCCATCCTATGCTTTATTTACTTACCAATGACTATTTTGTAACTAGTAATTTGTGCTTCTTAGTCCTTTCACCTCTTTACTCAGTACCTTGAAACCCTCTCCCTCTGGCAACTGCAAGTTTTCCCTTTATCTATGAGTCTCTTGAAAATTTGCTCATTTGTTTATTTTGTTTTTTACATACAAAAAACTCACATGACTCAAAACCAAAACACTAAATAATCTAATTTTCAAAATGGACCAAGGATCTAAACAGACATTTCTTCAAAGGGAAATAAACATGACCTCTAGGGAGGCAAGATGGTAGAGGAGTGGATAGAAGCCACACTAAACTCCTTCAAGGAGCAATCTGGAATTACAACTGAATTGTGGAGAAATCATTTAGAAGAACCAACTGAACAATAGTTAGAGAGAAGCCTTATAATCTCTGACAGAAAAAAGAATCCCCTTCAGCACGAACTGACTGCCCTGGCAAACAGCATACACGATGGGGTAGGCAGAGTGACCCTCAGTCAACCAGCTGGAGGAAAGGACCCACCAAAGAAAGGCACAAGAACAATCAAAACACAATTAAACTCAGACAGCTAACATAAAGAGCATAAAGGGCATCAAGTTCAGGAGATCAAGGAGACTGAGTCCCTGAATCTCACAGGACTCCTACCATAGAAGTTCATATCACAAACTCAGGAAGTCAAAACAGATCAAGTAAAGAAGAATAAAAAAGCAAAAAGAGTCTCACAAATAATGGGAAGACAAAGAAACAAACGTCAACCAAAAGGAAAGCAGGAATCATCAGAAAGAGTGCTAAATGAAATATAGGCAACTCAACTATCAGATATTGAGTTCAAAACAATGGTTATAAAGAAGCTCAATGAGCTCACAGAGAATTACCAAAAACTACAGGGAAACTATGAGGAACTTACTGAAAACTATATTAATATGAAAAAGGAAATAGAAACTATCAACAAGAGCAAAGAGGAAGTGAAGAACACAGTAAGAGGAATCAAAAGCAGGCTAGATGAACCAGAGGATCAAATCAGTGAGCTGGAGGACAAGGCAGAAAAAAGCTAAGAGAAAGAGCAAGAAAAGGAAAAAAAGACTCAAAAAGAATAAAGAGGTGTTAAGGGAACTGGAGGACAACATGAAACGTAATAATATCCATATAATAGGGATAACAAAAGGAGAAGAAAAAGAGAAAGGGGTAGAAAACCTGCTTGAAAAAGTCATGATGGAAACTTCCTTAATTTGATGAAAGAAAAAGTCACACAAATTCCAGAAGCAGAGAGGATCGCAATTAAGAGAAACCCAAAGATGCCCACTCCAGGATACATCATAATGAAAATGGCAAAGTTCCAAGACTGAGATCTTAAAAGCAGCAAGGGAGAAACAGGAAGTAACGTGCAAGGTAGTCATGACAAGGCTACCAGCTAACTTCTCAATGGAAATGCTACAAACCAGAAGGGAATAGCGATAAATATACCAAGTAATGAAAAATGAAGTCCAGCAATGAAGCCTACTCTAATCAATAAGGATCACAATTAAAATGGAGGTGAAATAAGGAGTGTCTGAGGTGAAAGAAGGCTAAAAGAATACCCTCCACAAAGCCAGCACTACATGATATATTAAAGGGACTGTTTTAAGAAAAGGAAGAAAAAAGTGAGAGAGGAACACAGGTAAGAAAGAAGTAAAATAGCAATAAATAAGCACCTATTAATAATAACTTTAAATGTAAATGGATTAAATGTTCTAATCAAAAGTCATAGGGTATGTAAATGGATAAGAAAACATAACCCAACACTGGCTGGTGTAGCTCAGTGGATTGAGCATGAGCCTGCAAACCAAAGGGTAACCGGTTCGATTATCTGGGCACATGCCTGGGTTGTGGGTCAGGTCCCCAATGGGGGATGCATTAGAGGCAACCACACATTGATGTTTCTCTACCTCTCTTTCTTCCTCTGTTCCTCTCTCTCTAAAAAAAATAAATAAAAACATTAAAAAAATAAAGAAAACATGGCCCAAAAATATTCTGCCTACAAGACACCCACCTCAAAAACAAACAAACAAACAAACAAACAAACAAAAAAACACCTACACGGACTGAAACTGAATGGTTGGAAAAAATATTCCAAGTTGACAGATTAAGAAAAAGCTGGAGTAGCAATACTCATATCACACAAAATAGACTTCAAAAAAAAGGGTCGTAAAAAGAGATCCAAAATGGCACTTTACAATGCTCAAGTAAAAATCCATCAAAAAGACATAAATATAAATATAAATGCACCCAACATAAGAGCACCCAAATGCATAAAGAAAATCTTGGCGGACTTCAAGAAAAATATAGACAGCAACACAATTATAGCAGGGGATTTTATCACTGCACTGTCAAAAATGGATAGATCTTCCAAACAAAATATCAATAAAGATATTTTACCATTGAACAATGCCCTAGATTAAATGGATTTAACTGATATATAGAGAGAGCCTTTCATCCAAAGAAGCAAAAGTACACCTTCTTTTCAAATGCACATAGAACATGTTCAAAGATAGACCACATGATAGCACACTAAACAAGCCTCAACAAATTTGAAAAAATTGAAATCATATCAAACATTTTCTTGGACCACAAGGGACTGAAACCACAAACCAGAATCAAGGAAGAAACTTAAAACACTGAAAATGATGGAGGTGCAATAGCATGCTATTAAACAATAAATGTGTTAAGAATAAGATCTAACAAGGAGTCAATACGTTTCTGGAAACAAATGAAAACGAACTCAAAACAACCCAAAACTCATGGGACACAATGAAGGCAGTCCTGAGAGGGAAGTTCATAGCAGTACAGGCCTACCTAAAAAGAAATAGAAATATTTCAAATAAACAACCTAAATCTACAACTACAAGAATCCTAGGAAGAACAACAAAGACAGCCCAAAGCAAGTAGAGGGAAGGAAATAACCAAGCTCAGAGCAGAATAAAATGACATAGAGACTAAAAGCAAAATTCTAAGGATCAATAAATCTAGGAGCTGGTCCTTTGAAAAGATAAACAAAATTGATAAGCCATTAAGCAGACTCACCAAGAAAAAAACAGAAAGGACCTACAATAAGAAATGAAGGCGATGAGATTACAACAGATACCACAGAAATACAAAGGACTGTAAGAAATTACTATGAAGAATTCTATGCCAAGAAACTTGAAAACTTAAGTGAAAAGGACAAATTCCTAGAAAAATATAATCTTCAAAGTCTGAATGAATAAAAATTGGAGAGCCTGAACAAACCAATAATAGCTGATGAAACTGAAGCAGTAATTTAAAAAAACAGCACATGAAAGCCCTGGACTGGACAGTTTCCCAGGACAATTTTACAAAACATTTAAGGAAGAGATAACTCTTAGGCTTCACAAACTATTCCAAAACATTCAAAAAGATGGAAGACTCCCAAACTGTTTTCATGAAGCCAGCATCATCCTATTTGCAAAACCAGATAAAGACAAAACAAAGAAACAAAACTACATGCCAATATTGCTGATGAACATAGACACTAAAACTTTCAGTAAAATATTGGCAAACCACATCCAGCAATACATTAAAAAATAGATCATAAGTGATTATCATGTTGGATTCATCCCAGGGAAGCAATGATTGTACAATATCCACAAATCAGTAAACATAATACACCACATAATCAAAACAAAGATAAAAAGCACATTATCATATCAATATATGTGGAAAAAGCATTTGATAAGGTACAGCACCCATTTATAATAAAAACACTTAGCAAAGTGGCAATAGAGGGAGCATTCTTCAACATAATGAAGGCCATGTATGAGAGACCCTCAGCCAACATCATACTCAATGTGCATATTCTTAGAGCTTTCCCACTAACATTAGAAACAAGACAAGGTTGTCCACCAACACCACTTATATTCAACATAGTATTGGAAGTCCTTGCCACAGCAATCAGAAAATAAAAAGAAATAAAAGGCATCCAAATTGGAAAGGAAGAAGCAAAACAGTCATTGTTTGCAGATGAGATGAAAGTGTACATAGAAAATCTCATAGTCTCCACCTAATAAATGAACTTGGCAAAATAGCAGGATACAAAGTCAACATTCAGAAATCAGAGGCATTTCTGTATGCCAACAATGAAATGTCAGGAAAAGAAATCCCATATATACAATGGGAAAAAAGTCCCATTGTATATAGCAACAAGACAAATAAAGGACCTTGGAATGAACATCGCCAAGGAGGTAAATAACCTGTACTCAGAAAACAACATAACACTGAAGAAAGAAATTAAGGAAGACATAAAGAAATAGAAGAATTTACCATGTTCATAAATTGGAAGAATTATTATCATCAAAATATCCATACCACCCAAAGTAATTTATAGACTAAAAACAATCAATCTCTAGTAAAGTACCAATGATATATTTCATAGATATATAACAAATATTTCAAAAATTTATATGAAACCATAAAGGACTCTGAATAGATTCACCAATTTGAGAAAGAAGAACAAAGTAGGAGGGGTTACAATACCTGATATAAAACTATATTACAAGTCCACATTAATCAAAACAGCCTGGTACTGGCACAAGAACGGACACATAAACCAATGGCACAGAATGGAGAGCCCAGAATTGAACCCATGTCTCTATGGTAAATTAATATTCAACAAAGTGGGCAGAAGCATACAATGGAGTAAAAATAGCCTCTTCAACAAGGTGTGTGGTGATGTCTGGACAGCTACATGCAAAAAAATGAAACTGAATGATCAACTTAGAACATATATAAAAATAATCTCAAGATGTATAAAAGACTTAAGTATAAGTCATAATACCACAAAAGTTTTAGAGGAGAACATAGTCAGGAAAGTATCATATATTCATCACAGCAATATTTTCATTAATATATCCCCTAGAGCAAGGTACATAAAGAAAAGAATACAAAAAGCGGGACTTTATCAAAATAAAAAGCTTTTTCAGGGTTAAAGAAACCATCAATAAAATGAAAATGAAACCAATCTTATAGAAAATATTTTTGGAAATTATACTTTTGGACAAGGGTTTGATTTCCAAAGTATATAAAGAATTCACATCATGACTCCACTCCAGGAAGACAAACAATCCAATTTAAAAAATGGGCAAAGGACCTGAACAGACACTTTTCTGAGGAGGACATATAGAGGACCCAGGGACATATGAAAAGATGCTCAGCATCACTAGCCATCAGGGGGATGCAAATTAAAACCACCATGAGATACCAATACACACTGGTGAGAATGACCATCATAAACAAATCAACAAACAACAATGCTGAAAAGGTTGTGGAGAAAAAGAACCCTAGTACACTGTTGGTGGGAGTGCAAACTGGTTGCAGCTCCTGTAAAAAACTACAGAATTTCCTCATAAAACTAAAAATGGAACTGCCTTTTGCCCTGGCAATTCCACTGCTGGGATTATACCCTAAGAATTCTGAAACAGCAATTCAAAAGAACCTATGTACCCCAATGTTCACAACAGCACTATTTACAGTAGCCAAATGCTGGAAACAGCCTAAATGCCCATCAGTAAATGAATGGATAAAAATCTGTGGTACATTTACACAACAGGATACTATGCAGCAGAAAGATAAAAGGAATTTCTACCATTTGCAACAGCATGGATGGAACTGGAGAATAGTATGCTAAGTGACATAAACCAGACAGTGAAAAAAAATCTATATGATCTCACCTTTAAGTGACTCTAATTAACAAAAGAAATAAGCTAGCAAAATGTAACCAGAGAAATTGAAATAAGAACAAAATGATGGTAACCAGAAGGAAGGTGGGAAGGGATGATTGGGGGCAATCGGGAAGGGTTGTCAAGGAGCATGTATAAAGGACACTTGGACAAAGCCAAAGAGTGTAGAATTGAGGGTGGGAGATGGGATGGCTAGGGTGGAGGGGAGTGGTGAGGAGAATTTGAACAACAATAAAATCATTTTAAAAAATCATGACCAATAAATATTTTTGAAAAGATGCACAATGTCACTAATCATCATCAGAGGAATTCATTTTTTATTTTAATTTTTTTATTTTTCATAATCTTATAGTTGTCCCAATTTTCCCCATTTGCTTTCCTCCACCCAGAGCCCCCTACTCCCACAGGAAATCTGCTCCATATGTGCAAGTGTCATACATATATATTATATGGCTACTACATTCCTTATACTGCATTTATATCCCAATGACTGTTCTATAACAACCAATTTGTACTTTTTATTCCCTCCACCTTTTACACCCATTCTTGTGACCCCCCCCCCACTTATCTGGCAACCATTAAAACATTTTCTGTCAGAATAGCCAACATTAACAAATCAACAAACAAGTGCTGGTAAGGCTGTGGAATAAAGGGAATCCTAGTACATTGTTGGTGGTAATGCAAACTGGTGCATCCAATGGGAAAAACAGCATGGAATTTCCTCAAAAAATTAAAAACTGAACTGCCTTTTGACGAGAAATTGCAGTACTGGGATTTTTCCCTAAGAATATATTTTTTAATTTATTATTTTATTTTATTTTATTTTAATGTTTTATTTTAATTGTTATTCAAGTAGAGTTTTCTGTCTTTTACTCTCGACCCAGTCCCCCCCCGCATTGCTCCCCAACTCCCTCCCATTTCCACCCCCCTTAGTTTTTGTCCATGTGTTCTTTATACTTGTTGCTATAATCCCTTCCCTTTTTCCCCTGAAATTCCCTCCCCTCTCCCCTCTGGTTACTGCCATCCCATTTTCTATTTCAATGTCTTTGGTTATATTTTGCTTGCTTGTTTGCTTTGTTGTTTAGGTTCCTGTTAAAGGTGAGATCATATGGTATTTGTCTTTTACAACCTGACTTATTTCACTTAGCATAATGCTTTCCAGTTCAATCCATGCTGCTGCACAGGGTCGGAACTCCTTCTTTCTTTCTGCCACATAGAATTCCATGGTGTATATGTACCATAGTTTTTTGATCCATTCATTTACTGATGGGCACCTAGGTTGCTTCCAACACTTGGCTATTGTAAATTGTGCTGCTATGAACATTGGGGTGCATAGGTTTTTTTTTTGGAATGGTGTTTCAGGGTTCTTCGGATATAATCCTAGCAGTGCAATTGCTGGGTCAAAGGCAGATCCATTTTTAGTTTTCTGAGAAAATTCCATACTGTTTTCCATAGTGGTTGTACCAGTCTGCAATCCCACCAACAGTGAACTAGGGTCCCCTTTTCTCCACAACCTCTCCAACACTTGTTGTTTGTTGCTTTGTTTATGATGGCCATTCTTACTGGTGTGAAGTGGTATTTCATTGTGGTTTTAATTTGCATTTCTCTGATGGCTAGCGATATTGAGCATCTTTTCATGTGTCTCTGAATCCTCTGTATGTCCTGCTTGGAGAAATGCCTGTCCAAGTTCTTTGCCCATTTTTTAATTGTGTTGCTTGTCTTTTTGGAGTGGAGTTGTGTAAGTTCTTTGTATATTTTGGAGATTAAACCCTTGTCTGAGGTATCATTGGCAAATATGTTTTCTGATATGGGGTTGGATCTCCTTTTATTTTAACGCTGTTTTCTTAAGCCATGCAGAAGCTTTTTATTTCGATGAAATCCCATTTGTTTATTCTTTCCTTTATATCCCTCGCTCCAGGGGACATGTCTGTAAAAATGTTGCTGCGTGAGATATCTGAGATTTTCCTGCCTATGTTCTCCTCTAGGATTTTAATGGTGTCACAGCTTATATTTAAGTCCTTTATCCATCTTGAATTTATTTTTTTGTATGGTGTAAGTTGGTGCTCGAGTTTCATTTTTTTGCACGTAGCTATCCAGTTCTCCCAACACCATTTGTTGAAGAGA